>JAWXCT010000085.1:0-54468 GCA_034509035.1 Saxispiralis lemnorum
ATTAAAAGAACTAATAAACTAATTAACATATATTTTTAGCCAAGACTCGAACTTGGATCAAGATATTAGGAATATCCTGCTTTGCCATTAAGCTACTAAAATTGAATCTTAACGCATTGCTTTTTAATATTAGCGCAATGCGTTAAGAAAAACAAGTGCGAGGCCTTTCAACATACTAATCATTAGGTTGGCAATTAATTATGGTTATTCACTTTAGTTATATACATCATACATTAAAAATGTAAACCTTTAAATTAAAACCTCTTTATTAAAGACATTGCTAATTAAAGCTTCTTTCTTAAAGACATGACTATTTAAATGTAAATACTACTGTTATAGCGTGTAAAAGCATTAAAATAGGAAAATAAAGATGATATATTGTGCTAATAAATGCTTTTACCCTTTTTAATTGCATTATTTGCTTTATTTTTAGAGAGAGTCGAGAGATAAAAAAAAAAAGAATAAAGTGTGCAAAACAAATCAAGTAAAAAAAAAAAATAGGAGAAGAAAAAACCGAAAATGCTTGCATGTTATTTTTTTTTTTTAAGAAAATGGCATTACGCGCTTAAGAAAAAAAATATGCAAAGCTTTAATAGCTCTTTTTTATACTTATGATACTTAATAGAGCAAATATAATAATAATTAAGAAATTATTATCTAAAGTATATAAGTAAGGTATTAGAATGTAAAAAGTAAGACCAACCAGTATATACAGTGCATACGTTGTAATAACTCCTGTGTCTAACTTAGCTATGTTTCTACTAAAGCTAACAAGTCCTTTTTCTAAACCAAAGGGTCCAACTAACTCAATAGAACCTTTATCTATTATCTTAGTTGTTTGCCCTCCTAACTTTAAAATTAAATCTGTAATATACTTATTGTAGAATAGTTCAATCAAGAATCGTTGATTAAAGAACCCAAATATATTATAACCAGCTCTAGATAACTTAAAGTAAGTTAATGCTTTAGGTAAGAATTCAGAAAGAACAATAGATAAAAAACTTAATAATAAAGTAAATATTAAAGGTAAAATTTTGAACAGTGTAGGAACTGCAAACTCAGTATCTAACATAATTTCATGTTTAGGATGAATGAATAAACTATTATCCATGAAAAAATTAGAACCTAATCCTATAAATATTTCTTTTGTTGCATAACCAAAGAAAATAGAGAAAAGGGCTAATATAATAAGAGGCATACTCATAAACATGTCACCTTCATGAGCGTGTTTATAGTTTACCAAAGGCCCGTTAGGATTAGTTAAAAATGTTAGAAACAGAACTTTTATCGAGTATAAAGTTGTAAACATGGCACCCACTGTAGATATAATATACACGAATAAACTAGAAAAGTAAAATTGCCCGTATGCGGACTCAAGTATGAAATCTTTAGAATAAAACCCTGTCATGAAAGGGAATGCCACCAGACTTAAGGAAGCTATTAACATAACTGAATATGTCAAAGGAAGAAAAGGTTTTAATCCTCCATATTTTCTAAAGTCTTGATTGTCAGCTACGGCGTGAATAACTGCACCGGCGCCCAAAAATAACAATCCTTTGTAAAAAGCGTGATTAACTAAGTGAAATAGAGCTACGTTATAAGAAGATAAACCAACAGCTATTACCATCATCCCCAATTGACTCATTGTGGAATAAGCAATAACTTTTTTAATATCTTGTTGGAATAACCCTATAAGAGAACTAAATACTGTTGTGATAGCTCCTATTCATAGACATAATAGTAACACAGTTGAACTATATTCTATTAAAGGAGAACTACGCATTAACAAGTACACACCCGCTGTAACCATTGTAGCTGCGTGTATCAATGCGGAAACAGGAGTAGGCATATTGGTTTATTTATGCTATATGTAGATAAATGTCTACACTAATACGGCATAAATACTCAACAACTCACGTTATTGTTCGGACTATATCATCAATTACATTATTTGTTTATTAATTAAATTTTATCTTTTATGTTTTCTATACCTGATTTAGTTAAACGTTTTTTATATTTAACCAGATAATATAATTTTAACCATGTAAAGTATGAAAGATATTTTTTTAGTTTAAAGAGTACAATTGTCTAGATAATTTAATATTTTATTATATTTACCAAAATTAACTACAGTATCATAACCATCATAGCTTTTTATATGTGTTACATAACCGTCTATTAGGTTAGCAAGGATTTTACTAAATTCCACATCATCTTTTTGAGAGATTACGTATCTTACAGTAACTAGATTTTTACCTGTTTTACTTAAATAAGCAGAACTAGTGAAACATCCTTCTGCTTCTATAAATCCAGATAATCATGCATTACATAGATTTAATTTTTCATTTTATTCTATATGTATAATATTCGTTTTATATTTTAAATTAAAATCTTCTAATCATGATTTAAACTTATATTTTTTATTTTTACTTATTAAGTTACCATTGAATATCTTTGTTATTTTTAAAAGATTATCTTTAACTCTATACTGATGAGTTTGTTTTAATTTGCTTTGTACTGTTACGTATGCAAAGCCTAATTTTTTTTTTATGTATAATAGTACTTGTGCGTCTATGCTAGATTGTGTTACTTTAAACACTAAATAACCTCTTTTGTCTATACTAAATCCTCCATCTCCTTCAGCAAATGCTATTAACCATAATTCAAAAACTTTTTTTTTTCATTTAATGTAATTGCTTCACGTGTAGTCTCTGAAGAGCCCAAATTATTAATGTGGTTTCCTGCGGATTGTCCCTCATTATGGATTTTTCCGAAGCTTACAAAGTAAACAGTGGACCATAATATAAAAACGGGATGTTCCCGCATATAGTGAAGCTTAAGAAGGCCCTATTTAAACCCTCCATCGCCATAGGTAATCAAACGTGAAGACCTACTTGTGAACTTTTAGCCATAGCACCTATTAATAGACATATACCTATTATTGTTACAATGTTATTGCTTACAAAAGGAGCTAGTGAAAACACAGTTGAATAGTCTATGTTGCCAAAACATCATAATATGGCAAACATACCTATAGTTAAAAAACAATCTCCTACCCTGTTAGTTAAAAAGGCCGAGATAGAACTTTGGTTTGCTGCTATTCTAGTAAATCAAAAACTTACTAAAAGATAAGAACAAACTCCAACACCTTCTCAACCTACAAACATAAGTAGAAAGTTATTAGCTGTTACAAGAATAATCATCATAAATGTAAATAAACTTAAATAACTAAAAAATCTTTGGTTATGAGGATCGTGACTCATATATCCTATAGAGTATACATGTACTAATGAAGAAACAATTAGTACAGGTATTAGCATAGAAACGGTTAAAGAATCAAAATTAAAACTTCATAATACATTTAATGATTCCGAATCTACTCATCTAAATAGCTGCACAAATACTGGCGTGTTGTTAATACCAACTTCGATGAATGCCAACACAGAAAGTATGGTAGTTATAATTACTGATGTACATGTTACTAAATGGGACCCAGTAACACCAACTTTTCTACCAAAAAACCCGGAAACAATTGAACCAAGTAAAGGTAATATTATTATAGTTAAATACATTATTTAAATTCTATTGCTACACTTCCTCTTAATCTATAAAACGCTACTAATATACCCAAACCTATTGCTGATTCTGCTCCAGCAATGGCTATTATGTAAATAGCGTATACTTGGCCTAATATGTCATCAAAATTAAATGAACTTATCAAGATTAAAAACGTAATAGCTAATAACATTATTTCAATAGAGATAAGCATTAATATTATGTTTTTTCTATTCAAAACAAACCCTAATATACCTATCAAAAAAAGAATTAAAGATAAATTCATGTTTTTTTTTTTTACTTAAAATGTTCATTTCTTACTTTTTGGTACACTAATTTTTTAGTTGTGCTTTCATACTAAAAATTTAAACAAAGCGATTGCACACTTTATTTTTTCTCTCTTGCAAAGCAAGAAAAAGCAAGGGCATTTTTAAAAAAGTACCTGTGTATTTTACATTTCTTTTTTAAGTGTTTTCTGTAATTACAGTATTAATAAAAAATATATCTGTGGTGTATGAGCTATTTGTTAATATAGTAAGTGTGTTTTGCCCACTTGCTTTAGATAGTGTGCCATTTACGATTTAAATATAATAACCTATAATTTACAGATGTTTCTAGTCCTAGAGTAAAAAGTCAATTTGCAAACAAACGTTAAATTTATACCTTTACCCAAGACTCGAACTTGGATCAAGATATTAGAAGTATCCTGCTCTGCCATTGAGCTAGTAAAGAGACTTTTTTGTCTGTTTTACATGATAAGATATTAGACTTTTTACATAGAGACATGGAGGAATTGAACCCCATATTTTCGATCTGCAATCAAAATGTAAAACCTCTTACAACATGTCCCTTATTGCTATAAAAAGCACGTATATAATAAACAAGGATTACGCATTGTATGTCAAAGCAGGGCAAGTTAAAAAAAAATACCACTTTTGTAATATTAAAGCTTACAGGTAATAAGGAATAAGTGACTCGAACACTTAACCTACCGTGTGTAAAACGGTTGCTCTACCAATTAAGCTAATCCCTTTTTTATTTATACAGGCAAAGGCACGATCGCTTTGTTCGCTTGCACACTGCGTTTTTATTATCGACTTTTGTTTTTAAAGGGCTCTTTGTATAAAAAAAAAATTAGCACATAAATATTAAGGAGCAAGTGTGCAAATCAAAAAACAAAAAGAGGATTAACCTTTAAATTCCGGCCTTTGAAATACACATTTTCAAATGTGTATGTACTCATGAGCCAGAGGAGAAATTCGAATTCTCATTATTAATGCATGAAATTAATGTTCTAACCTTTTGAACTACTCGGGCTTGCTTGCTACTAATTCTTCTTTAACACTACTTTCTTAAGTGCTAAAAAATACTTCGGCGCTTAAGCGAAAGGGAGGATACCCTGACTTGAACAGAGAACTTACTGTGCCACATACAGTTGTTCTGCCTATTGAACTATATCCACCTTTTTTTCTTGATATTAGCTAGTATTACAATTACATAAGCAAGAATATAAAAATACAGTTACACTAGCTAATGATATCTAAATAACATAAAACCGCACACTAGATAAAGCAAGTTAGCAGAAAAACTATTTATAGAAAAGAAAATACATGCTTAATATCGTTAGAAAGTACATTGCTAATATAAGCATGGATAAAAAAAGGCGCTTTAAGGCATAGTGAAGTATTTTTCACAAAAGTGTGCAATCGAGCATGGGCATAAAGCTAGGTTTAATAAATATTTAAAAAGTTATAGTAGTATTAATTACTCATTCACAATTTGCTTGTTTGCTTTATTTTTAGAAGTGTAAAAAAAAAAAAAACAAAGTATGCAAGAGAAAAATAAGTTAAGTATATAAACTTTATTTTTTTTGCCTATTATGTTGGAGTGATTCGAACACTCAATAGTAAATACCAAAAATTTATGACTTACCTATTAGTCCACAACATATTATTTATTTTAGCCCTGGACTATCAAGTCCTCTTTACACGGAGTGCTGGAAAGCATAGATGACTGCTTAAAAAAAAAACATTATGTGTTTATGCCGTTTAAAGCGCTGTGTAATCCAAACAGGTCAACCATTAATTCTATAAGTTTAAATGCTTTAGCTTTTTAATGGAAAAGCCCACGGGCGTTTGTTGTGCTTATTTATAGAAAAAGCCATGTACATCATACCTTTTCCTTTGCATATAGGTAACAAGACTTGAACTTGTACAGATACTAATCCATTCCGTCCTAAGCGGAACCTGTCTACCAATTCCAGCATACCTATCTTTAGATAAAGTGTATTTTTTTTTTTATAATCAGAAAAAGCTAGATAAGAAAAAGTAGTAAAAATATAAAGAGTATATTATAACTAGTAAATATACTACATAGTTTTACGCTATATATTATACAGCCACTATGGTTTAAGTGTGGAAACAGTATTTACTTTATATAATAAGTCACATAAAGTATGTTATTAAAAAAGTAATATGCTTTGCCTAAAGTAAGACTTGAACTTACAACCTAAACATCTTCAGAGTTCCGCTCGACCAATTGAGCTTTTTAGGCTTTTCTATTTATTTGTGTAACTGTGTGTTTTTTTTCTTAAGCGACTCTCGCTTAAGAAAGAAAAATTAAACTAGTTTTTAACCTTTTTATTTCTATGGAGATATTAGGACTCGATCCTAAAATAACGATATGCAAAATCGCAGTTTTACCAATTAAACTATATCCCCTATGTTTAATAACCCTCTTTGCTTGCTTGTTATTTTTTTAGACGCTTCTAAAAAAATAACAAGCAAAGTGTGCGCTTATTTCTTTTCTAGCGGGAAATGGTTGCTTACTTGCTTGCAGTTTGTTTTTATAGATAAATAATGTGCAAGAGTATTAAAACTCTTTTCCACATGACTTACAGGTTTTTTTTATAAAAAATAAACAATTTATCGTAAAAAAAAAAACAATACATGATTATGGCTAATGTTAAACCAAACTACTAACATTGCTAGTGTAAAATTAATCTAGTTTATCCTAATACCTCGCATGTCATACTTGGCATGCTATGCTCTTGTTCTAGTTTTTTATTTAAGAAGCGTCTAAAATAATAAAACGTAGTGTGCAAGCAAACGAAGTCTGCAAAAAAAAAAAGTATGCGGAGCGAGCATTGTATCTGTCCCATAGGCCTAGGCTTTAAGGTCAATTTAACAACCTTACCTTACCCTAAACTCATGTTTATTTTTAATATTATATTTAGCGCTTTTTCTTGCTTAATTCTTTTTTAGCGATTGCTCACGTGGTGTTAAAAAACAAGCAATCAAGCGACCAAAAATAAAAGACAACTGAGATAAAGTATAAATAACCCACTCGGGGTTCGAACCCGAGGTATAACGGTGAAAGCGTCATGTCTTAACCACTTGACTAGTGGGTCTATTATAAAAAAAGCAGGTATAGGAGGGGGGGTTGAGTGTCTATATAAATGTATCCAAGAAACGACTTGAACGTTTACGATAATAAATCAGCGAATCTTAAGTTCGCCCTGTCTACCAATTTCAGCACTCGGATTTTTTTAGGGATAAAAACACTTGGGTTTATTTCAGCCACATATTTAAACATATTATGTATATGCTCTTTATATATAATATCAGGTAAGTCCAACTTATGAGAAAATAATATAGATCTTGTATTTATTGCATTTAATTGACTTAATGTTCAAGAAGCAGTGAGAACATTCAATATAGGCCTATTAAGTCCATAACTTTTACTTACATCAGTCACAATATATACTGTTATTTTGATAATTCTTTTTTTATTTAGTGGATTAAGATT
Source organism: Saxispiralis lemnorum (assembly GCA_034509035.1). Taxonomy (NCBI): domain Eukaryota; kingdom Fungi; phylum Ascomycota; class Dothideomycetes; order Mycosphaerellales; family Aeminiaceae; genus Saxispiralis; species Saxispiralis lemnorum. Next base: position 7,363 of record JAWXCT010000085.1, read on the forward strand.
TAAATATTTAATGTATTTTTATAAATTTTAACTACCTCTTAATATTTTTTTCCATACAAGAACTTGCTTTAGCTAGTGTACAATAATAATACATAATACACGAAAAAGCAGCCTATAACTTATTATTCCTCAGCTATTAAAGTCATGACCAAATAATTTATTCACACATTCTAATCGTTTGACATAAGCGCTCTGTTGAATTTTTTTTTTTACGCTAAACTTTTTAGTTATTAAAATACATTAAAAAAAATTAGTTAAAGATACGTCAGCCCTTACCTCGGTTTTTTTATTTTGCACACTAATCTTTTTTTTAGTGTGTAAGCACTAAAAAAATGAAGTAAAGCGACCGTACGCTTGCAAAAAAAAAGATAAGCTGTCTAATAAATCCACTTACTCACAAAGCGTTATATTAAGGCTAGAGTGAGTCGAACACCCATCTGAGCTATCATGAGCAGCTTGCTCTACCTATTAAGCTATAGCCTTTGTAATACGGGCGAAGGACTTGCACCTCCACTGACAGGTCATGAGCCTGTTATGCTGCTGTTACATCAACCCGCATTTATTATTTGTTTATTGTGTAATAAATCTTATAGTGTTTGTTTCGTCTCCTCCTCTTAAATCTAGTAGGCTATTAACTTTAGGTAAAGTTGTTTGTGTTTAAGCACGGTTGTATGCATAAATGTGTAAAGGCGCATTAACGATTATTATGTTGCTATTATAATGTCGTACCATCAATAGGGGTTAACAGGTAATATTATTGTTTCTTAGTTACTGCCCAACTAAGATTACCTAAAATAAACCCTTTTGTGTATATATTATACACAGTTATATAAATAGGCATAGCCCTATTACTGCTAGTTACTTTTCTGATAGTAAAACCACTTATATAATTATGGCATGGTATGCCATATTCCTCAACTTTTTTAGTTTGACCCTCAAGCACTAAGATAGTGTGTAAAGCAAGTAATAATATTTTGTTTTTTTTGCTTTTATAAAATAGAATTATATTTTTATAATTAAAAAGTTTAACGCTAAAAACGTAGTGTGCAAGCGCTAAAAGAAAGAGGCAGCTCTACTAGGTGTAGTAAATAGGTTGTCTAGGTTATTGTTAATGTAAACATCCTTGCTGATTGGAATAAAAGGTATAACGATTCTATTAATGGTACGCGTTTCCAATGGCTAATGGTCATTATTAAATGTTATCCGAGACGCTTGACAAGAGACTTGACTACCTTTAAGGGCTATAATTAACATGAACATGCTATAAATGTATATTATTATAGCAAGCTATATGCATGTAACGAATATATATTTATCTCAAATGCATTTATTTGTCATATGCTGGAGAAAGTTTGTGATATGATACAAGAAAATTATTTTTACAAATCAACATAAGCCCAGTGCAAGTATCGCACTTACTTCTTCCGATTACAAAACGGGTGCATTACTTTTATGCTAACCGGGCTATTTTAAACTTGGTTGCTTTGCACACTAAGTTTGCTTGCTTAATACTTTTTTTTTTTTAGTTAGCGCTAACTAAAAATTTAAGCAAGAGCATGCAAAGCAACTTAAATTTATGTAGTAAATGTATGATAAGTTTTTTATTTAGTTTTTAACAAAATTAGTACTTTGTAAATGAAGACGTTAAGGTCCTTTAAGTCAAAGCCTATACAATTGATCTAAGTTTATAATTATTAAAAAGGAGAATAATTATAGACTAAACAAAAAATTCGTAGTATTATACTACGTGTATTTAAGAGTATCTTAAGGTAAGTTTCGTGCCTATATGCATTCAGCACTTATCTATAACTAACATAGCCTTCCTGCCGTGCCTATTCTAAATAATACCTAGTCAAAAGTATTATCAATCCCAACAAGGTACATAGGGTGTTAACTAGACCCTTGTTTATTCCCAGGCCATACTATCCTTTCTAATACTATGACTCCTATATAAGCATTATACTAAGACATTTTCTTCCTGCGGGGCTTATTTATTTTAAAAATAAACAACAGGTAAACCAGAGGTTAATATACCCAACTCCTTTCGTACGAAGGTGCTATCCTTATTTTACTCTAATTTCTTCTAGAAGATAGAAACCATACTGTCTCACGACGTATTTAACCCAGCTCGTGTAGCTCTTTAATCGACGAACAGTCGTACCCTTCATGATTTCTACGTTCATGTGGATGAGCTAAGCCGACATCGCAAAATACCATTAGTTTCCCAATGGGTTAGACTATATATTTATCCAATACAAAGAGTAATTGTATGGTTCTGGATATAGGCGTGTAGTCGTTGAGGGGTTTAAAAAGCGATTTGCCAGTGCTAATTTAAACTTCCCTGCTGGTTGTCCATTAATCCCTTTTATTAAGACGTTTGCTAAACATGTTAGATTATCTTTAAGATTTTTACTATAAACCTTACAGTACTTAAAGCTTTAGGATGTTCCAGCAAATAGCCAACTGCTAATTTTATATTACTATAAAAAATCCCCGATGTTTAGTTATGCTATTGGTGTAATTTATATATAAATGACTCGTGCACATGTTCTTTAATTAAAGGTTTAATGCCATTAAAGCTTGCTTTTTTAATGTATATTCTATAAGATATATTACCACTTTTAGCTTTATTATGGTGTATAGAACAATTAACATTTAATTTATCTGATAAGCTATACATAAGTAGATTAACCTCTTGTAAAGTATAATTGTCCGTGCACACAGTTATAACTCCTCCTTTGACTAGTTGCCCGTTCCCACATATTCAATAAGCTAAGGAAATAGGTGTTAATCAATCTTTTATAGCCAAAGGTATTACTTTAGTACCATTGTGTATGAACATATCAGCCTATAGGTTTATACTTTCCAAAGTATGAGACTTAAAGTATACGGATTCATTTACACTACCCTATCTTTTATCTGATCTAGAATGGCACTCTATAGGGTACAACAATAGACCCGCATCTTTTAATAACTGATGTAAATAAATAACACAGTGTTTATGCTTCATAGTTTGTTCCATAGTGATAAATTATTTACCTTTTTATATACCTATATGCCCATCACCTAGTATAAATCCTACCAGCTATTATATTGTTTTGTTATTTAAATTGTTCTCTTTTTTTATATATTTCTTCCTCTAAATCATTCTGTGTTCATAACTATTGTTATTAAAGGTGCCAAACTGCGCACTCAATTTGTACTCTCTGGCGCAATTAGCCTGTTATCCCTAGCGTAGCTTTTTCAAAAATCCAAGACCTTTCCTTTCTGCATCTTGTGATCGTATGCTCCGCTTACGCGACTGATAGACATGTAAGTCAAACAGTAAAGCAAGATTAAGCCATTAAACTTTACAAGTAGAATTAAAAATCGCTAAATTATTCAAGCGCATATTTTTCTTGTTCTTAAATAATAAAACAAATAAGGACAAAACAAATAAAAAACAAGAAACTCATGAATTTTTAATCATGCCGTTACTTATAATGTATGTGGTACATTAATGTCCTATCTACATCTATTCCCCATATAGTTAAAATCTTACTTAAAAAAAAAAAAAGTCCAACTTAAATAGAAATGTAACTGAATAAATTATAACATAACTTATTACAAATTAAGATTAAAGTATGTGTAATTACATACTAATTTTGTTAAAATTTAGGTTTAAACCGTTAAATTATAAACAAACTTACTAAATTAACTTTAGATACACCCAGGTACTTTTTGTGGGATCTGTGCCCCGCATAAACTATCCACTAGCAAATGTTTCCTTAATATATGAGCTTATATATTAATTATTCTTTTTAGATTAACTTTGCAAACTAAAATACTACATTATTCATCACTTGCCTTTTATAAAGCAAGAGGACGTAATTTTTCTTGTCGTTGTACCTATATGATAAACTAAGTAAAGGTGTTTCAATTATATACTATCGACTACCTTATACGCTACGACTTGTTATGTCATATCTAATAACTAGCAATAGTAAAGCTGCATAGGGTCTTCTCGTCTAACTAGAAGTAAACTGTATCTGCACAGTTATTCCAATTTCACTGAGACAATCATTGAGACAGCTGTTGTATCGTTAAATCATTCATGCAGGACCGCATTTAACGGCCAAGGTATTTAGCTACCTTAGGACCCTCATAGGTAAGGCCGCCATTGATTGGGGTTTCCTTCGCAACCTAGCTTATGTTTAAAACTAAGAAAATCCGTTAACCAGCCAACATTGGGCAGATATCACACTCAATACTTTGATTTTTTCATCTTATGCAAAGTGCTTTGTTTTAATTAAACAGTCGTACAACACCATTTTATGTCTCCTCCTGTTTACTTGATAAATACTAAGAAAGAACAAGAACAGTGGCACACCTTATACCGAAGTTACGGTGTCAATTTGCCGAGTTCCTTAATGATTGTTAACTCAAACGCCTTTGTATACTCTACTTGCTTACTTGTGGTAGTATCTAGGTACGGTCAATCAGCGAGTTAGTCTCATCTGTTTTAGTTTATTACGGTCCTCGTGATAGCTATATATACATTTTCCAGAACGTCTAGTGTCCAGGTTAACTACCTAATTATTAGAACATTTAGTTAGAACAATTAGTTATAACAATTAGTTTGTTAACCTCTAAACGTTGTCCGTATATATAATTATAAGATTTACCCATCGTTTAACCCTTTAGGGCAGTTCAATAAACTTAGGGGCCGTTACTTTAAGAAAAATACCATAAGCTTAAGGCGAGGGGTTATCCCTTTTTCGTTACTCATGTCAGCATTATCACTTGGGGTTATCTAACGAACAGTAAATATTCTGCGGCTTTTCCTTAAAAATACCTGGGTGTTTAGTCCAGGTGAATTTAAAGTACCTCCCCAGTTTCCCTTGCTGGGTGTTTAGTCCAGGTCAAAGTAATTCTGTCGCTTTTTATCTAATCTTAAAAAGACTAGAACAAAGATGTGCCCAACGTTCCGCTACCCCATAGTTTTTTTTTAAGCACTCATGTAGTGTGCGAGAAAAAAAAGTACTATGGACAAGGTTTCGGTATATTGTTTAGATCCGTTAAATTTTTGGTGCTTTTAACTTATAGTTTAAACCAGTGCTCTGTTACGAGATCTTCAAAAAATGGCCGCTTCTAAGCCTATTTCCTGGTCGTATTTGAAAATTACTTCCTTATTTTTCACTTAACAATAATTTTGGAACCTTTAACTCTTGTTCTGGGCTGTTTCCCTTTAGACATACAACCTTATCGTACTATGTCCGATAGTTTAAAATTTATCATCACCCTTCTGAGAGCGAATACTCGCTGATAAAATCTTCACGATTCCCCAATGTATACAAACTGATTTTTCTTTAAAAATCATAATTTGTCCGAGATCACAATTCTATACCTGCGATGATATTATTTAAACCGCCTACTTATATAGGTTTCGCGGAAAACCAGCTATCCTAGTCAGTTTTGTCTTTCACTAACTTACCACAATTCTTCGGAGATTTTTGCAACAATCACCCGTTCGGACTTTTATAATCCTGACCATGGTAAGGTCACTAGGCTTCGGGTCTAACATTAGATACTTAATCATTAATTAATAATTGGTTTATCTAGGGGCAAATAGTCTTTTCAGCTTTTACTTAGATTATTCCACCCTCGCACCTAATGTTAACTTGCTGACCCATTATGCAAAAGGTACGCTCTTACTTTTTATTTAAATTTTGCTTGAGCTGCTTATAAAACTACTATTTCAAATATTTCCCTCACGGTACTTTTCGCTATCGCTTATATATCATATTTAGCTTTAGAGAAAGGTTTCCCTGTATTCAAACAGATTTAAATTATCCATTTTACTTTAAAAGCTTTTTTGTCAGTTTATGTCTGACAATAATCTCGTTTGATTTATATTCCTGAAGTTAATAAGATATTTCAATTCACTTCGTTTTAAAACTTGATTTATCCTAGAGTTTATTAAATATATCTGGCGCTAAGAGATATTTTTAAAATAATTCTGTGATATATAGCAATATTTCCATAATAGTTTCTTTATATACTTAGCATCATAATCAAAAGAAAATGATGAAATTTTACATTACATATCAAATACATTACCAATGTATACTTTTAAGAAATAATTTCTTGCTTTGTACACATAAATTTCTCGGGTTATTATGATTCGAACATAACTTTTCCTCAACCCAAATGAGGCGCCTAACCAACCCGGCTCTAACCCGTAGAAAAAAAAAATAAACAGAGAATATCCGATTCGAACGGATGTGGTTTTTACACCAAACAAGTTTCAAGCTCATCGCCATAAACCACTCGGCCAATTCTCTTGTGTTTACACGCATGCTTTGCACACTTCTTAATTTTTAAAATGTATTATTTAATAAAAAAAAAATAAAGTGTGCTATTAAAACGGTTCTTTTGCATACTTTGAATTTTTCTCGCAAAGCAAGATCGCAAAAAAAAAATAAAGCGAAACATGGCATTTTTAGCGTTAAAAAAAGGAGTTTATCCTGATGGTTTGCAACAAAAATGAAAACTGATTCCTCGATGACTTGAACATCGAACATACTCTTATCAAAAGTACACTTTACCTATTAAGTTAAGGAATCTGTTGCCTTTCCTGTAATAGGGCAAAGGCCTTTGGTTTTAAGTGCACACTTTGTTTGCTTGCCTGAAGTAATTAAAACAAGAGCACTCAGACTTGAACTGAGAATTTGAAGTTTGAAGCTTCCTATTTTGCCGATTAAACTATACTCTTTTTAGTGCACATTTTTCTTGCAATAAAAAAAAGAATAAAAAGCATGTAAGTGATTACATATAGTTGCAAATTATTAAGTAAAACACTTATTGGTTATGCAAGGAAGATTAAAACCGTATAAGGGCAAATTAAACAGCATATATTTAGGCGCTTTGCTTTATTATTTAGCGCCGAAAAAAAATAAAAACGCAGTGTGCAAGCGCTAAAAAATCCAGCAACCTGACCGTGTTTGTGGAGAAAAAAAAAGCGCTTACAACAGATATTAAAAAAAAAAGCTAGTAATAGTATGTAACGTTTCTAGTACTTTTTGTGTTTACATACTAACGTACGGAAAAGAGATGATTCGAACATCCAGGTGTTAAAACACAATATTTAGCAAATATCTCGCCTTACCCATAGCAACTTTTCCCTGAAAAACTTATTTTCAAGCACAAAAGTTAGTTGCTTTGCTCTTATTTTTTATTATTAAAAAAAATACGATTTTTAGCGACTCTCTCATGTAGTGTGTAGCGTCAACTAAAAAAAAAAATTAGTCTGCGCTAAACCTATAAAAATATAGCAAATAAGTCTACGAGCTTAGCAGGTTACATCATAGGTGAGGTGGTAATAACTCTTTTTTGTAATAATAAACGTGTATAAGATTTGAACTTATAACCTTTGTGTCCGTAGCACAACACTCTAACCATTGAGATAACACGTTTTATCTTATAAAAGTACTTTATTTTTTTTTTCATCTATAAGCCCTTAATATGAATTGAACATATATGAGAATATTAACAGTATTCCGCTCTACCGTTGAGCTATAAAGGCTAGCTATTTATAGGAGACAAGAGACTCGAACTCTTAAAAGCATACTAACTATTGAGTTTACAGCTCAACCCTTCTTACCAATAAAGGAACTCTCCTTTTTTTATTTTTTTTTTTTTGGGGGGGGGGGGATGTTTTTTGTTGATTTTTATAAAACCCGTGCAATTTCCACTACACGAACCATATTTCGACTTAACACTAATCAAAGTCACGCATACGAAGATTGTTTGCTAAAGTTTCGTCGCCTTATCGCGATGGAGCTCAATTAACAAATAACCAAACTTATTGCACATACTTCTTTCAGCGCCTGACGAGTGGTTAGTACCCATCTGAGATTAAATCCACCGTGATATAGTGATTCACGATTACTAGTAATTCCTTCTTCATGCAGTCGAATTTCAGACTACAATCTGTTTTATATTCTGTTTTGGAGATTAACTCATATTTGCATTTTTGTCTCTCTTTGTACAGACATATGTGGCACGTCTATAGCCCACAATATTAAGGTCATGATGACTTGTCTTGGCCCCTGTTATCATAGCCAGTATACCGGTGAACTACTCTATTTTTTAAGATGGTTGGCATTAATCTTAAATCTATATAAAGTAAGGGATTACGTTAATTTAATGAATCTAACCAAAATCTCACGACATTAACTGAAGACAGCCGTGCAACGCTTGTAATATTATATTAAATACTATTCAAATTGTGGTAAGGTTTTTCGAGGATCATCGAATTAAATAACATACTTCACTACTGGTTTCAGAAACGGTCTAATGATTTCAGTTCCTGCGTTGCCACATTACTCTTGAGGTGGAATGCTTACACTTTCATTTATACACTAAGTTTACATTTAGTCTATAACATTCATAATTGTCTGCCTGGACTACTAGGGTATCTAATCCTATTCGCTCCCCAAGCCTTCGTCCCTCAACGTCAGTTTTTACATAGAGGATCGCCTTCGCCATTACACATACTACTGGTATGACGAAATTTCATCTTTACACCAATAGTCTTGATATTCACCACTCACATAAAACTCTAGCAAATCTCTTCCCTTATAAAAGTTAAAAATGCCGTCTAGGTACCCTTTAAACCTAATAAAGATGAATAACACTAGTCTTCCTTGTATTACCGCGACTGCTGGCACAAGATTTGGTCAAGACATATAGATAGAAGGTTGTCATTATCAATTATCTATCCAGAACTTCATACAACTACGTTGAGCATAGGCAACAAACGTCAGTGCCGACGCGTGCCTATTTACGTTCCCCCAAATTGCTGGTTCAGCCGTTAGGCCATTGACCAATATTCCTCACTGCTGTACTATACGTATTGGGGTTTTTTCAGACCCAATGTGATCAATAAACCTTTCAGTTTTGATTACAAGTAGTAGCTAGTTAAGAAGTCACCTTAACTACTGCTTACTTTATAATATAACGAACATCTTAAAGCGAAAAAAAAGATATTTCTTCTTTTGTATAAAAATACTTTTAATTAATATTAATTATACTCTATAAGGAATTTTACTCCTTACTTTAAGGTAGTAAATATATTGGATACTCACCTTTACACCACCTTATTTTATATTTGTGACATGTATAAATTGTGTTTTATTACAATTAAACAAGTACAGTAAAATAATGTATGATTAGCATGTGTCAAGCCTTTGGACAGCGTTCAATCAGAGCCATCATCAAACTCATCAAAAATTGTATATTCATAACTGTATTTATAAAAATAATCATACAGCTTGATTATGGCGCTTGTTTTTAAGCACTTGTTTTTTTTTCTTGCATACATTTTTATTGCTCTTGCATGAAAATTTGTGCTAATTTTTTTTTTCACGCTAAAATAATAAAGCCAGTGTGCAAAATGTGTGCTAAAGTATGGAATAATGCAAGAAAGAAGACGAGAGAAGAAGTAAATATCTTTTACCTATAATCATAACAAATAAATATACTTTACCCTTCACCATAACTAATAAATATCTTTTACGTATAACCATAATATACATTGCTAATAAATATCTTTTAGGAATTGTTATAAGATACATTACTAATAAAAACGTTTATTACATCTCTTATCTTATTAATATATTTTTAATGTCGTTATAAGATATATTACTAATAAATACCTTTTATATATTATTTTAAGACACACTACCAATAAATACCTTTTTCATATCACTCTAAGATATATTACTAATTTATATCTTTTACGTCATGATTATACTGCTGTCTCAAAAATTTTAACGCTACAAAAAAAAAAGAGTGGATAAAAAAAAAATAAAGCGAGAAAGCGCTAAATTATATTACTACTTATTGCTCCATCCTATTTCTTTATTTATTCTTACAGAGCATGCAAGAATATAAAAATAAGTAAGCAAGCGGTAAAAGTAGTATTTTCCTCGTATTACTGTTTAAATAGCGTTAAACAAACTATTCGCTCTAACATATATTTATCTTTATCGCTAACTAAGTGGAACGTGCAATGCAAAGCAGAGCATATAGTTTAAATCGCCAACAGGCAAAGTGAGCGCTTATATAGGTGTGTTAAGTGATTAAAGTAATTAAGAGCTATGAGATTTGAACTCATATTAGAATGATTAAAAGTCACATACTTTACCGTTAAGTTAAGCTCTCTTTTTTTTATTTTGTTTTTTATTAACTTCTTGTTTAAGGCCACGTGATTAATTAATGTTTGCATTTAACTCTGTTTAGCTAGAAATAAAAATATGATATAAATGTACCAATAGTTGCATATGTTTTTCTATTTTTTTTTTTTTGAAGGGCGTGAAAATGTTGTTACATAAGTCATTTATCTTCCTTTGTTATTTTTCTAATACAGGTTTAGTAAGTATAATTTAAGGCAAGTTCACTAGATAGAATTTGTGAAAAGCTAAGTACTTGGCGACTTAGCTTTACTTATGCATATACACAGCATTACCCAAGGTAAGATTGCAGGGTAATAACTTTATAAAGTTATATTAAAAATTACGTTTATCGTAACAGCTAGCAGTGAATTTGCTTTTTTAACGCTAGGTGCTTAATTTGAAAAGCAAGTTATAAATATAGTTCAGACATATCACTTTATTATAGAAAACCTTTATAACTATATAAAGTTATATTGAAAATAACGCGTATCATAACAGCTATCGGTAAGTTTGCTTTTTTTTTTATTAATTTGCAGAGCAGGCGATAAAGATAGTTTAACTTTTTCTATTACAACAAACCTTTATCTTTTTTAACCGCTTGCTTATTTTTTTTTTTAGTGCTTGCAAACCATCCAAGAGAAAAAGATAATATGTAGTTGCAGTAAAACTCTTTACTTTTTTAATTGCATTCACATTTTTTTTTTAAGAAAAAAAAAACCAGAGCGCTAAATTAAAAAGTAAACGAAGTGTTATACTAAGCGATAAACCCTACACATAAGAAATGTAGTGTACTTGAGTAAGTATATCTGACATTTGATAACTGTACATCACTGCTTTAAGGGCGGGTTTAGAACCTGCAGTTATTCAGGTTTAACTCCCATAGTAAGTGAAGTCTTTGCTGTTGTATAAGAGGTAGTAAGATTTGTAAGAACATGTATTACACTTTGCAAAGGTAAACTTGCAAAAGCATGAGGTTTAGGAGGACTGTTTAAACATCACTCTAAACTTCTGTATGCTCTGTTAAGTAAGCTTTGTAGAAGATCAGTATAGAATTGAGGAGTTGTTCATGGATATCTTGAAACGCTTTTACCTTCAATTAACTGTAAATATACGATGTTTAAGAATAACATTGTAGCTATAACAGAAATGATAGATCCAAAACTACTTATAAGGTTTCAACCTGCAAATGCGTCAGGGTAGTCACTAATTCTTCTAGGCATTCCTTGTAAACCTAAGAAATGTTGGGGGAAAAATGTTACATTACAATAACAAACCGGACTATATTTTAAAAATAAATATATTTATTTTCTCCTTCGTGTAGTCTCTGAGGATCCTACTAAGTAAAGATGTTCAATGCTAGCTTTAGCTCTTTTACTTTTGGTTTCCTGCTGATTACCAAGATGAACTTAAATTTTTAACTTTAGCGCTTGCATCACACACTTTTTATTTTTTTTTTGTTTATTATGTACATAATAAACAAAAAATTTAGAAGCTGGTGTACATGCGGATAAACGTTTTTTAATACTGCTATTGATTAAAATACTTAAGCTTTTTGTGGTTTCCCAGCATATAGAAGGATTGGAAGGGGCTAATGTATTGATTTAAAATTTTAGAGTGCTTGCATTTTTTTTTTCTTGCTTAGTTACAAAATTACTATATACGGATTGTATTATGTATTTTATGCAACTCAAATACACGTAATTTCCTGTATATATGTTTTTATTTATAAGAGTTCATATTGCCTTAAAGTGTTTTCTTGCTGCATTAATAGAAGGAAATATATGTTCATCTTTATTTTCATTATAACAAAACACAGATTTTCCTCCTATACCGTACTGTGGAGACAATTTACCTTTAAGACCTTTTGAAGGATGGGTGTTATTTAAATAAAAATCCTTAATACCATGAGCAATAGCTTTTTTTGTTTCATCACTAGTTACGCTACCAAATTTAGGATGGTTTTCTTTATTGAAAGACTCTTTCATTTTTATAGTCGTATCAGCCTTATGTGTAAAACCATAAGAACTACCTGCTACCTTTAGTATATTGTAATTAGGTTGATAGTAATATATCCATTTTTGCTCTCCCTTAATACAAGGTAAAATATCTTTATGGCAAAACTGTAATATAGCTAAAGAAAACTTTTAAAGTCCATATATTCTTATAACACTAGCCAATATTGTTTGGCTTTTATTAGAGTTTGCATAATAAAAATGGCTAGTCATTGTCTTGCTTAGATTTAAGCTACTACCTACGTAAGTATTTTTAGTTTCGTTATTTATGAATAAATACACACCAGATTTACCTCTTAATTCTTTATATATCTTTCTTTTATTATTTATAGTATGAAAATATAAAACGTAACTATTGTTATTATTTAAATTATTATCTTTAGAATTATTATCTTTACAATAAATATAATTTGTTTCTTCTAATGAAAAGCAAGCAAGGAAAAAATAAGCAAGCTCGCTACACGAAAAAAAAAAATCTTTTTCCCTTAAATTAACCCCTATAAATAGGATTCAGAAATGAACTTTACCTAATGTTTCGTTATAGTCTAATCCTAACATTTTAGGTATTCAAAAGTATCATGCACTAAATAATGCAAATACTGCACCCATACTTAGAACATAGTGAAAATGCGCCACAACGTAGTAAGTCAATATAACGCACATATTTTTATTGTAAATGAAATTTACACATACGGCACTGCTCACGCAATGTATCGGACTATAACTTACCTAATTATTTAACTTAATAAACTTTCGATTGTCACGTTTAGTCTCTACGGATCCTACTTGCTAATAACGGTTAAAAAAAAAAAGAATAATTGAACATTATAAGCTTTGGTTTCCACGGTGTCATCTTATACTTTTTACTTATATTTTCCGCATTGAGAAAACATATAAGACTTCACCGTTAGCAATAATTAATTTAAAATTAATTATTACCGAAAAAGGTATGAATTTTTTCATGGTGACAAGACAACACGACACTTACTAAAAGAGTTTTTGATTGAATTTTTCTAATGACTTTAACTTTTCACCTAATAAAGGATACTTAGTACAATGAGCAATAATTTTAGATAAAATTGTCTTATTATATATCTCTAAAAAATAAAATTTACCATAGTTATTTCTAACCTTATTTGTGGCTTGAAAATACTGTTTAATAGCATCTATTAAGTAATAATCATAATTTTGTCCTATTGAAAAAGAATGGCTATTATATTTTCTTATAGAAAAAAAACCTTCAGCTTCTATAAAGCCAGATAATCAAGGTTTAAAATATAAAGGCATAGATAAGCTAAGCTGTTTTTCGCTAGATTTAACAACAGTTAATTGGTTTTCATATTTTAATTTTCTATTTAATAAATAAGTTTCTACCGAGGTATTAGTTAAACATGTTTTCATAAATGCAAGTTTACAAGTTTTACTTGAGGTCAGAAGAGGGTAAGTTTCAAATATTTTAATAATTTTTTCTACTTCCTGCTTGCTATTAACTACTCAAATAACATCTTTACCCTTACCTGTTATTTTTACTGTGCCACCTATTACCTTTGAAATTTCAATTAACATATTATAATTGGACGTAGTATTAGATAATTTTATTATTAGTCTATATTGTAGTAAACGTTCACGTAAATGATTAACTTGAATACTTCCATTTCCGTCCATTAAACCTACTCAAAACATTTTTATATAATTTCTGTGGTTTTTATCTAAATAGCTAACTATGTGGTCATTTTTAAAGCTAAAACAAGATAAACCTCTATTAGCATTGTGTAATATATTTAGCACAAAAACACTAAATAGAACAATCAAAACTGTATCGTGGAATGCGATATCAAGTGAAGCGTTTGCTAAAATTACTCCACTTAATCCTCCGACTGTGAACATAAACACAAATCCTAATGCAAATAACATTGATGGTGTTAAGTGTAACGATCCACCGTAACAAGTTGCTAGTCAACTGAATATTTTTATTCCAGTTGGAACAGCAATTATTAAAGTTGCAGCTGTGAAGTATGCTCTTGTGTCCACGTCTAAACCAACTGAATACATGTGATGGCTTCAAACAACAAAACCTAAAACACCTATAGACATCATAGCATATACCATTCCTAGGTATCCGAATACGGCTTTATTAGAGCTTGCTGATATTGTTGTACTTATTATACCAAAACCTGGTATGATCAATATGTAACAATTAATTTTGTTAAAAAAACAGTATTATATAAAAAAAAATATCTGTTTTTATTTAACTCTAGGACTTTATTTTGGATTTAAAAATTTGTATTAATACCTTATTATTTGTTTTTTTTACTTTTGCATGGCCTATCCTAGGCCTAAGATAATAAGTTAAAGCAATACTTGATGAGTTTATTTAAATAAGTATATAAAATTTGTTAAATTTATTTTTACCATCAACGATGCCAGCTATATAATGGCCAAACTGTTCTTCATTTAACAGTCTAACATGTTTAGGTAGGTGTTTAGATTTAAGCTTTATATTTTATTTTACAATCCCGTTGCGTAAAGTCTCTGAGGTTGCATTATTATTGGTAATGCTACCTGCTGATTGCCTTCTTTGTTTTAACTTTTTTACTTTGTCATTTAAGATTAAGTATTTAAAACTATAACGCTTTGCGAACGAAGGTATCCCAGCATATAGCAACGTTAAGAGGCTTACATATTTAACCTCTGGGTGTCCAAAGAATCCAATCCCTTATCATACAATTTTTCTCACCTGTAATTGTATAACCTGATAGCGAATATCAGCCTTCTCGGAAAAAGAAGAGGAATCCGACTGTACATTAAGCAGCATTTAAGCCACCCACCGGTGAACCAGTCTGTAGCGATTTATTAGGAAACCGACGGTCTTGTCCTAGGGGATTTTGACCGTTTGGAAATCATAATAATATAAATTACTTTTTTCCCACCAGTATTGCTTTTGTTTTTGGCAAGGCGCTCGTGACACGGTTGCATTGCCCTATTGTTTTTTCCTAATAATTGCACAATAGTCGCCAAATTTTTAACGCTACAAAAAGAGAGTTGCTTATAAAAATAAAGCGCTAAAACAAAAACTAGGGTTGTGGTATACCTTGAACTCTTTAAAATATTCATTATGGTATTCACCATTTAAGGTCTTATTATTTTTTTTACATCTGCCTTAAATAGTTTAATAGCTTAAACTAAACCAACCCCCTTTTTTCCTTAATCTTCTATGTTTTTTATTCACTTGTTTGCATAAAATTACCAAATCTTGTCTAATGACATCATTCAAGTGATCTCCATTTATTAATCCAGAATGTCTTTTTTTTTTCATTTTAAATAACTTTCCATTTTATTAGTTATAAGGTTGTATTTATCAAAATTACCAAACAAACCTCTGCAATTTTTCACACCATTTCTTCTAATTTCTCATAAATTTTTAATTTAATGAGGTACAACATAACCTTTAGCCAAATATTTATCGAAAACGTCATTAATGTGTTCTAAAACGAGCTTGTTTGCATCTAATTTTTGAGTTAAAATGTATCTAAATCCGTAAATAGTGCTATTAGATAGTATACTACAAGTAAAAGAACCTTCTACATCAGTTATTCCGGATATTCAACCATCATTTAAACTAGAAATAACATAAGTATGCAGAGATTATATCAAAGTAATATTATTTTTTTACAAATTTTCGTTAAAAAAAGCAAGAAAAGTAAAAAAATCTAGCCTTTCTAGTGAAAAATACCATGTTACCATTAAATATTAAGCAAATCAAATACAACTTTTTAATGTCTTGAACAACATGCCTGTGTGTACCCTGTTTTACAGATTGTTTAACTATTTTACCAAACCCTAAAGAGTACTTTATATAGGAACTTGATATCTACAGTAAATTGAGTAATAAAAAAATAATAAATCTCCTTTTTTAGCTATTATAAAAGAACCCTTTCTTGAATTTTTTTTAGTTTACGAAAATTCGAAAATTGTATTTTTTAATAATAAAAAAAATAAAAGAGAATCCTATAAATCATTGTAAAATTTAGCGATAGGCTGTTTTTAATTCGCATAACGTTCGGCGGATTTATGATAAAACAATGAAAAATCAAACTTTCTAGGTTTAAATGTTGATATAGAAGACATATACATAGAGATTATGTTTGTTAAGAAAAGATGTTGGTATAGTATAGGATCTCCTCCACCTGCTACTTCAAAGAAAGAAGTGTTGAAGTTTCTGTCTGTTAACACCATTGTAATTCCCGTTAAATTTGTTGATCTACTGGATTAAATCCCATAGCTTAAAGTGTTGTTTTTTAAGCTTAAAAAGTTATTAAAACTTAGTGTAGATACGCAAACACTCTCGTGCTTGATCGGACCATATCTTATATTTTTAAGTTTAGAAGTTTTGTAAATGATCTCAAGTAAAATTTGTTCTTAAATTGTTCATACCTGATTTGATCTTTACTATTTTTTGCTTTCCTTCATCTGTATTATGCTTCTTTCTATCAAACATGTCTACTACTTCCATTCAATCTAATGAATCTAAATGTTTAGTTTCAAATAGAGGAAATTGTAAAAGATAATTTTTAGCATTAATATTACCTTTAAGGTTAGTAGTTCTAACTCTATACTCAGGTTTTTGTTTATCCGATCTTATTTTTTTTACTTCTGTTTCTAAAAACTCAGCAATATTACTTAAGAAATGCAAGTTATCATATCCTTTGTGATCTTCTCGTCTTTGAGATATTTCTAATTTACACTCTAATTTAGGATATTTACCTGAAAGAGTAGTTATTACTTTAAAAAAAGCGTCTGCTTATATAAACCCTTAAAGTGATGGATTGGAATCTAAAAACTCTTTACATAAAGGATGTTTTCAATACTGGTTCTTTTAGTATTATAAAAAAAATCGATTAATGCATTGAGACTATATATTTTAGGTGTTCTAATATTTCCATTTATTAATTAAATAACTAATAATATGTCTTCATAGCTATTTATGTTTAATATATAAGCATTTACCCCTTTCTTTCTAGATAATGAACCTACACCTAACTCTTTTTGAACAAATAGAGCTAAAAGTAAATATTTTAAATTAAAAAATATTTGTATAGTGGGGGTAATTTAACTTACCTTTAGGGCTTTTTAAAGTTTTTGGTGTTGTTGTTGTACCATGACCTTCAATAAGCCCAGTTAAATAATAAGTAAAAAAGGATTTATTTAAACTTTTACAATTGTTACTAGTATGAATGCATCTAGCAGTTGTGCATAAAGGAAAGGTCAAGAGTTCTAAACTACAGCAAAAATATTTTGGCGTATAGCCTCTGAGGTTTTCTAAAAAGTTCAAACTTAATAGATTACCTGCTGATTGCGATGTACTTTCGTATAACGGTTCTCAGAATACAGCCAAATTTAAAGCCGGCAGAATTAATTTACCGGCTAAAACAGGAAGAGATAATAATAGTAAAACAGCTGTTACTACTACAGCTCATCCGAATAATGCTAGTTTGTGTAATTTTATTCCAGGGCTTCTCATGTTTAATATTGTTGTAATGAAGTTCATAGCTCCTAATAAACTACTTATACCTGATAAGTGAAGAGCAAATATTGCTAAATCTACACTTGGACCACTGTGACTTTGTATTCCTGATAAAGGAGGGTAACAATATTGTTGGTAACCTCATCTGTAATAAGCAGGCTTATTAGGCAGACTATCGTTACGCTCAACAAATCTCTTTGTTGTTCGGACTATACCTTCATCTTAAGCGAGTAAATAAATAAATTTATATTTCTAAAAGGGTTTTACGGAGCTTTCTAATGATATTTCTTATCCTATTCAATTTTGCATAATTACCTTTGTTTTTTACATAAGATCTAGCTCAAATTCTATATTCTAGAGATTTTACTGCTTTCATTGTGTCTTTAAAAAATTCTATTATATTTTAAATTGCTCTAGAATGAAATGATTATGCAGTTCTTTAAATCTAACAGGATTTTTAATGTGAAGCATGAGGCGTATAGCTTGTAAAACAATCTAACTTTTGAGTTAAACCAAAACCATGTACTATTCTACTAGAGTCTTTACTAACTAAATAAAAACTACCTTCCGCTTCTATAAATCCAACTAATCAACTTTTACTCATAATTCCGTTAGCTTGGTTTACACTAAGTAGTGGTAAGTTAACCTTATCCCAAAACATAATTAGTTTCTACTTTAGAATTTTTAAGTTTTGAAAGTTTATTATTTTTTTTCCTCTTTATTTAAATGAAAATTTATTATTGTTATTTACGACTTTTCTGGCGTTAAGATGCTCTTCGTTAAGTCTCTGATGACTAGTAAATAAGCGTTTATGTACTAATCAGGCGCATTTTCCCCGTGATATACACATTATTACATACGTATAAATAAATATACATGAGTAGTGTATTACGTGTAACACATGTAGACTATTCTGCATATGTACTTGAGGACGTTCACGCATCGAGAAGAGTTTACTTAATTTTATGTCACCATAAAATAACTCCTTAATTCCTTTAAGAGTTCAACCTGTTCCTGCACCATTTTCAATAGTACTAGCAAATACAAATAGTATTAAACTAGGTGGAAGCATTCAGAAACTTATGTTGTTTAGTCTAGGGAATGCCATGTCCGGGCCCCCAACTAGCAATGGTAATAAGAAATTCAATTAAATATAAACTTTAATTTATAATTTGGACTATCTATTCGCCCCTTATGTGATAGTATATTAACCATATAAGGGGGGCATAACGTGTAGTCTCTGAGGATCCCTTTTAGCAGTAAAATAAATACCCTCCCCCGTAATATGTAATGTAGGGGGGGGGGGGCGGGTGGGGTAGGCTAATTGGTTTCCTGCGGATTGTTCATTAGACCTAACCTTTTAAGGTTAATGTCATATTCTTTTTGATGTTTATGGTTTGTGTACGCTTCCATGAAGTTGAAGTTTTCACATAATCCTACAAAAAGACTTTAGAAGTTTCCCGACAAATAGTTATGTAATAAGGGTAACATCACTATTACCCACGGCAATTTCTTATTTATTAAATTATAATGTTAAGGTATTTAAATGATTAAAATCATAAGTTTTACGTTTGCTATTAAATTGTGACTTTATGTATTCAACTTGTAAAATTTGTTCTTTAGTTATCGTATCGGTACTTGCTCGTATATCTTGTACACTTTTTCAGTCATTGTAGGCTAAATATTTAGAAGAATACAAAGAAAAACGATCAAAATAAGACCTTACTTTTTCATGGCTACTAGAGTTATGAGCTACTACCATAAATGCAAAAAACAATTTTTCTCCTTTTTGTCTTGTCCTAGAGTATACATTTACGTTTAAATATGCAGCTATTATGCTCAATATCACAAAATAGCTGCTAGCTCCTGCTTCACCTCTATGATAATTTTGTCTTAATTCTATACGAAAAAAAGTTTGAAGCCTTTTAGTAGTAATATTCCCTTTTTTCTTTTGGTCGGTTAAATTAATACTAAATTTAGCATGACCATCGCTAAAGCCAGCCAATCAACTGTTGCTATCTATGGGTGAATTGTCCAAAGGTAAACTTTGTAAAAGACGGTGGTCAAAGTTGTTAAACCAAGCTATAGCCCTATGTAATGCCTCTATTTTAGGCGTACGCATATAACCATTGATTAAGTTAATTATTTTTACAACGTCCTCTTTTTTTTGAATTTGTCATAAAATATAACCCGCATTTGCCTTGTAATATACTGTACCTGAGCCAGTAATAAGTGCCAATCTGTCCGCTAAAGGTCTGTCTGCTAAGCTGAATATAATTATTATCATAGGACGATACAGTTTGGTTTTACTTTTTGCATCATGAACTGATATAGAACCATCTCCTTCAATTAATCCGGCTAAATATGGACCAAGGAAACCAGATGATACCGGTTTAGTATTTTTTTCGCTAACGATAACATTACTTAACGACTTAGAATTAACATTATAATTTAATTTTTGAATTTTACCAAATCCTCCGATCATTGCGGGCATAACCATGAAGAATATCATAAGTATGGCGTGTGCTGTAATGATACTGTTGTATAGTTGGTTATCAGCTATATATTGTACACCAGGGCCAGATAATTCTAACCTTATAAGTACAGAAAAAGCTGTTCCCAATAGTCCTGAAAATAATGCAAATATAAGATATAGCGTACCTATATCTTTTGCATTACTAGATAAGAATCAACGTTCTCATCACATGGAAATACTAGATTCAGCATAATTTAAATTTCTTTCTTGCTGCTTATATGTCTCACAACTAGTCATGTAAATCTAAATTCTGTTTTTAATGCTATACTTTTAATTACCTTTTTTAATAAGGTTTAAATACAAATAATTTATTTATTTTTCAATTTTTCATAGTGTAATCACTAATAGTTTAGTTGCCAAATTTTTAACGCTACAAAAAAAGAGAGTTGTTAAAAAAAAATAAAGCGCTAAACTACTCTACAATAAAAGTATTTTTTTTTTCTTTTGTACCCTTTTTCTCACACTTGCAAGTAAATTTTTATGACATGCTTTTTAAGTGCTATACGTATAAAAAAAAGTACGTAGTGTGCAAAGCGATCGTACGAAAATAAAGCGTGAGAAGACCAGAAAATATCTATCTAACATATCAAACAAATTAATTGCTTTAGCATAAAGCGACTATCAGAAGGGGGGGCCAGACCTTTAGGTCTGGCCCCTTTAAGAGTACAATTCTCAAAAGACAGGAGTGCTTTTGTTATTGCATTTTTTTTCTCTTGCTCTGCAAGCAAGAGAAAATAGCTAAAAAAAAAAATAGCTAATAGAAAATACCTAAGAAAAAATACCTAAGAAAAAATAGCTAAGAAAAAAATAGCTAAGAGAAAATAGCTAAGAAAAAAAAATAGTTAAGAGAAAATAGCAAAAAAATTTTTTTTTTACTTACTAATTATAACTAAAAACGTTTTATTAAAAATATTTTTGTATACATTACTAATATTTCTATTAAAAATAATTTTTGTACACACTACTAATAAACCTTTAAATAATAAGTGTTTACTTTACTAATAAAAACCTTTAATTAAAAATAATTTTTGTAAACATTACCAATAAAACCTTTTTTCTTTTAATACCTTTTTTACTAAATCGATGAATAACCCTTTTCAATAATAAAGTAAATGATGTACATTAAGACTATTGCTTTTGAACACTACGTGTGCAAAAGCAATTAATAACCCTTTACAATAGTAAAGTAAATGATATAGGCTAAGACTATTGCTTTAGTAAACAAAGCAAGGAAAGCACTAAAAATAGATATAAAACGGCCGTAGGTTAATGGTAGACCATTCGTCTTCCAAACGATGTGTACCGATTCGAATTCGGTCGGCCGTATTTATATTTTAGAGACTTGGGCTGGTTTTGCACATGATAGTATTGCTTTTATCTTTTTTTTTCTAGACCGGGAGGGAGGGGGCTTATCCCGCTCCGGGTCAGGACCCGAAGGGGACTACCTTTCTTAATAAATTATTGGTAGCGTTTTTTTTTTTTAAGGCGCACAGCGTGAAAAAAAACGCATATTTTAATAATAAAAGAGGGCCAGCAGCTCTGGTAATAATACTGTATTAAAACTAGACGCTTTACGCTGAAGCTATGGCAAGAGCTATTAACTTAATAGGTAAAGAACTTTCTTGTCGAGAAAGTAGATATCGGATCGAGGCCGATATAGCTCGATTCTTGGTTAAAATCAAGAATACTGATACGGCGGTTGTTCTCATATGGTTCTAACGGTGAATACATTTCTAGCTAACAGGTTATTAGGATAAACAAATTGGCTAAATAAATCACCCATTCGGAAAAAAAAAAATCATTCATTTGGGAAAAAAAAAATCATTTATTCGCAATAGGAATCACGCATTCGCAAAAGAATTAATTAGTACGCAAAAGCAATCACTCATTTGCAAAAGCAATCACTAATTTGCATAATCAATTTATATAGTACCTTTAACATTTATAACCTTTACAACATTAGGCACTTAAAAAAAAATTTTTTAAGCATGCCATCACCTTTTTTTATTTCTCGTTTTTGTTAATTGACGCTACACACTACGTAAGAGAGCAGCTTAAATTGTATTTTTTTTTTTTTTACAAAAATGAAAACTAATACGTTAAGCGCTATGCGCATAACAAAAAATACGCTAATGGACCTTGAACATTTTATTATTATCTTATGACATTATGAACTTAACTTTTATTCTTTTTATTTTTTTTATTTTTGCTTTTTGTTAGACTATGTCTTTCCTTAAAAAGCAATCTTAAATCTATTTGTCATGCATATCATATCTACCTTTACATTTTACTAGTACTTCTATTGGTCGTTTTACCTTTAAGATTATTATGTAAAATTATAGGTATAGGTATTTTCTCTGCAACAATAATAGCTTTCTCTTCTTTTATTATATTTTTTTTTCTTCTGTGGCTAAGGAAGAAAAAGGCCTTAGTGTTAAGGCATTAATAGGTAAATACATATTTACTGCTATTACTCTGTTGTTTTTTTATTCATTTGCACCTTTATTTGCAAAATTTTGTTATAACTCACTTCATTTACTTGCAGAGTATGCAGTACTAATCATTGTTAACTTTATATTTGAACCACATGCATATATTGCTCTGTATTCTTCTTTTGATGCTCCGGGTGGTTTTTTTTACACTGCAGAGCAAAGACTAGGTGCTGCTGCTGTGGGTGGGAAAAGTCCCTCAGAGCTTTTTACTCCACGTACATTCAATAACTCTTCACCTAGTGATGCAGATATGAGGCATATTCTGGATAAACTAAAAATAAAATACGGTTTAACGGGTTAAGTTGCGGATAAGATATTACAGGAGCATAAAAAGCATATAAATATTTATATTGACTGAAGAGCGGTCGAGATGAGAAGGGAGTGACGGACTGAAGAAGAAATAGAAGCACTTAGAAGAAGCAACGAAGGTTAAAAACAAAAAAAAAAAATATTATAAAGAATGCGCTAAAATAAAAAAACATCATTTGCATTAATTGCAAAACATAAGGCATAATATTGCTTATTTTCTTTTGCTTTTTGCACACTAATTTTTTTGTAGTGCAAAATAAGCACGGCTCACTTATTTTAAGAAAATAAAAAAAAAACATAAAAAGACATAAAATTAAAAAAGTGATTTTATAAAATAACAGATAATTAATAGATACTTCCATGGACCTTTGAACATCTGTTCTTTTTTTTTTATTATTTAATGATCAATTTACATAAAGATTTTCTTCTTCACTGTGATGCCCCTAGACCTTGAGGAACATATTTCCAAGACAGTGCTAGTCCGCAAATGGAAGCGTTAGTAGAATTACATGACAATATTATGTTTTACTTAGTTATTATATTATTTGGTGTTGCTTGAATATTAGTTTCCATTATCAGAAATTATGTAAGCAATAAATCACCTATCAGCAACAAATATTTAAATCACGGTACACTTATAGAATTAATTTGGACTATAACACCTGCTTTAATTTTAATATTAATTGCTTTTCCCTCTTTTAAGTTATTATACTTAATGGATGAAGTAACAGACCCCTCATTAACAGTATTTGTAGAAGGTTTCTTATCGTGTTTTATAGCGTACGCGCTTTTAACACATAAAGTGGCCTTAAATCATATATATTAAATAACATAAGAGACACCTGTTAAATTTTTTTTACTTTGTGTGTAAAAAGATACAGGTGAAAAAAAAAAAATACTTTAATATCTGGACTTGTTCAAGGTACAAGCTTTTTAAACACCAAACATATAGCACAGAAGACAACAACTAGTTCTAAACCTTATTATATTAATAGATCATTTTATACTAAAGTTAGAGCGAATAAGAGAATAGGATGTTATAATAAAGATATATTTTCGGGTTTAATCGAAGGTTCGCTGGGAGATTCCTATGCAAGCTCAAGAACAACAAAAGGTTCTAGGTTTTGTTTTAGACGAGGAATAGTATATAAAGAGTATTTGTTTTCATTGTATGTATTTTTTCTATACAAAGGGTTATTGCTTTAACTTAAAACCTAGAATGTATACTAAAAAACTAAAAAGTTAAAAATACCAATTATACTTATTTACACTACGAGTATAAATTTAATACCTTTACTTTTAGAAGTTTAAATTTAATACAAAAAATGGTTTACAATAAAGGAAAAAAGAAGGTTAGCCCACAAATAGAACAATATTTAATCCTGTTAGCTCTAGCAGTATGAATAAGCGATGACGGATGTTTAGTTAAACCAGGTGTAAGAATATCCACATATAGTTATAAATTAGAAGAAGTGCAACTTTTAGCTAATTTATAAAAAAAAGACCCTTTGATTTACACTGTACAGTTCAAAATATTTCTACACCTAATCAAAATTATATATACATTAAGGCGAGATCATTGTAAAAATTTAGAGGTCTTATTTTTCCATTTGTTATTCCTAGTATGCATTATAAATTAGGCTTATAGTTAACTCTCTATTTTTAAAAAGAGCTATTAATTAAATTTACTCACGTAGTGAATAAAAGCAATAAAGTATAAGTTCTCTTAACCCCCCCCCCCTACATATATGTGATAGTCGTGACTTTAATAAATTTGGTTTATTTATATGTTTTACAATATATGATATAAACCACCATAACGTTTGACCACTGTATCGTGCTTTTTTCCCATTAACTTATTTATAACGGCTCAATAGCCTAATGTATTTTAAATCAGCATATACAGTTAGAACGGGATAATTTTAATTTATTAATTTCTAAGAGTCCGACAAGATTCTTAAAGAGAAATTTTTCTCTTTGGCGACACGAGTGAAAACAGTTAACATATTATTATTATCCAGTGTCTAATAATAATACAAGACTGTCAGTAAAAAATTTATTTTTTTTTTTTTATTGCAACAGACTGGGCCACTTGTGGGTGTCAAATTATTTGATGCTTAATGTACAGTCGAAAGGTTATAGAATAACCTTGCACCAATGATACTGGTCATACCAATACCCTGACTTTCTTAATGACGACGGTGAAGAATTAGAGTTTGATTCTTACTTAGTACCTGAATCTGATCTAGAAGATGGTGGTTTAAGAATGTTGGAGGTTGATAATAGAGTTATCTTACCAGAATTAACTCATGTTAGATTTATTATTTCCTCTGGTGACGTAATACATTCTTACGCTTGTCCAGCATTAGGTATAAAATGTGATGCTTACCCTGGAAGATTAAATCAAGTTTCTGTACTTGTTAACAGAGAAGGTTCTTTCTTTGGACAATGCTCCGAAATATGTGGTATACTGCATAGCTCTATGCCTATTGTTATAGAGTCAATATCTCTTGAAAAATTTTTATCTTGGCTGAGAGAACAATAAAATATTTTAATCATGAATACCTATTGCTTTTGCACACTTGCTCATTAATTTTTATGTGCAAAAATAAAAGCATTTATAATACTTTTCAACTAGCTCCTTAAACATGTCACCAATTACAGTACTACTAAAGATTTTAGGTATTTTGTCTCTAAAAAGTGTGCGTTTAAATATAAATTTTGTTTAAAACTGGCACAAAGTAAATTTAGGTATAAAGGGCTTAGTTTTTCATGCAAATTTGCGTATAGTAAATAGGATTGGCATGGTTTTTAAGTATTTTAAAAAGCCCTGCCACTACATTAGATAATACGCTTAAAGGGCTGAATATGTAGTAAATAAAACAAAATACCTATAAACAAGTAGATAAGTATGGTTTATACTATACTATAAAAAAGCACAGCAAAAAAAAATTTATACTATACTCATAATATGTAATAAATATAATATTTTTACTAAAACAAAAATAAATCTATAGTTTTTCACAAATTCTATCTAGTGTACCTGCCTTACATTGTGCTAATTAAACCTGTATTAGAAAGAAAAATTCTTTTTTTTTATGTCAAATTTATTCATTTTAAATGAAACTTTCACCAACGGACTTAATTACAACTTCTTAAACATAGTTTCTATTTCTTCAATACTATGCGGTGTACTTGTAATTGTTAGTAAGAATCCTATAGTCTCTGTATTGTTTTTAATAGGTTTGTTTTTTAGCATAGCAGGTTACTTGATGATGTTAGGTCTTAATTTTATAGGTCTATCATATTTATTAGTATATGTAGGGGCTGTCTCGATATTGTTTTTATTTATATTAATGTTAATTAATGTAAGAATATCTGAACTTGTTACTGACAGTAGTAATAGTATACCACTAGCTGTTATCATAGGTGTTATTTTCAACATAACTTTATACAAGCTATTACCTTCAAATCTTACTTTGGGTAATGCTGTGTATATGTACAATTCCAGCTCAATATTCGGAGACTTAAATAATAGTTTATTTGATTCTTCCAATGCTCCGCAAGCCTTTGCATCAGAATTTAATACAATGTCTTCTGCGTATCTACTAGGACAAACTAGTAGTGTTAATTATCCATTAAGTAACATGCATAACAAAGATTTATCTTTTGTAACTTCTAAATTGTGAGATGGACTATTGTCAGAAACATCTCACATAACAAGCATAGGTAACGTTATATATACTAACTATCCTTTATGATTAATACTTACGAGTATAGTGCTTTTATTAGCTATGGTAGGTGCCATAGTTATAACTATAAAAAAATAATAACATAAACTATATAAAAATACACTTTTAACAATCGCTTGTAAAGCATGCGATAAAAAAAAAAAATAAATGTCCCGAGGTTTTAACGCTACGCGCTAAAAAGCATAAAAAGAAAGAGGAAAATTCATTTAAATAAAAATATAAATATGTTACTTATGCTATTATTATTAGTGCCTTTGCTAGGTATATTCCTTATTTCTACTACACCCCATAACAACAGTTCTAGTTTGAATATAAGACAAAGCAAAGTTATAGCATTAACAACTTCAACAGTAAATCTTTTCATTTCTTTAATTGTATTTATACTTTTTAATTTCAGCAGTAATCAGTTTCAGTTTGTGCAAGAGTATCATAAAATAAGCAGTTTTGATTTCTATTTAGGGGTTGACGGTATATCTATCTATTTTGTTCTTTTAACTACGATAATAATGCCTATATCATTATTGTCAAACTGAAGTTCGATATCAGAAAATGTTAAATCCTATTTAATAATAATTTTGTTGTTGGAAACATTGCTATTGGCGGTTTTTCTTGTATTAGATATATTACTGTTTTACATTTTCTTTGAAAGTATTCTTCCTCCTTTGTTTATATTAATAGGACTTTTTGGTTCTAGCAACAGAGTTAGAGCTAGTTTCTATTTATTTTTATATACATTTAACCTAAAGTGTAAAAAAGCCAAACACCGGGGAAGCCCTAAAGCTTTAGTAACCAAAGTTGAAGAGGAAACTTTTCGACTGGCCTGATTAATGCCTCAGGGTATGGTAATATCACTAGAGATGATTAAATATCTATTTATGAAATGGGTGATCGCGGTTCTAAGTCAAACAAATTTGTTTGTAAAAGAGCAACGAGTAGATGGTTTTTCGAAATCTAGGTATTTAGATTTCGTAAGGTGTACTCTAGTCGCTGGGAAACCAGTTTTTGGGAGAACGATTCATTCTAATTCTGATAATTCAAAGGTTTAACGCATTTATTCGCCAGCTGAAAAAAGAAATTTATTCATATATATAGTTCTTTTATTAATCCTATGTTCGTTAGGGGATTAGTATCGTTTTTTATTTCATTCTCTGCGCCTAAAAAAAAAAAATAAAGCGTTAAAAATCGATAATTATCAGAACTGTCGGTTAGCCGATATGAATTTAAGTAAGCCAAAATTAAAGAAAAATAAATTACACGTGTTAGGTTCTTTATTCTTGTTGTTGTCGATACTAACCATGTCTTCAATAATGGGAACTACTGATTTTGATGCATTATACAAAACTAATTTTAACTTTTACACTCAAATTTTTTTATTTTGTGGAGTATTTATAGCTTTTGCTGTTAAAACACCCACAATATTCCTAAACACTTGGCTTTTAAAAGCTCATGTTGAGTCACCTCTTGGGGGTAGTATTATACTGGCTGGTAAAACTATGCTTGCCTTAAATTTAGCTGTATGCTGGGAAACCTTATCACGTAGTAAGATTATCAGCAGGAAACCATTTGTGATTCACAATATTATATACATAGTTTGAGAAGCTTTTTATATAATATATAATATTATTGATAGATTCAATATAAAATTAAATGGGATCCTCAGAGGCCATACGCTAAAAGTATTATTTATATTTAAACAATATAATACCTCACTAAGAAAATTAATTATACTTATTATATCTTTATTATATATAAGATTAGTTAATTGGGTGAAAAAGATAAATGTCATAGAGTTTTTTATTAGTTGAAGAAATATATGCAGTCTAACTAAAGATACTAATGTCTATTCAAAAGTAAAATTAAATAAATTAGAAGATACAAATTTTGCTTATTATTTAGCTGGTTTAATTGAAGGACACGGTAATATATACATACCTGGTAATAAAAGAAACGCTAGTTTAATAACTATATCTTTTAATTCAAAAGATTATCCTTTAATTGCATCTATACAAAGTAGATTAGGAGAAGGTAGCATATATAAGATAAAGGGTAAAAACTCATATTGCTATAGTGTGGGTAGTTTAAAAGGTCTTATAAAAATAGCAAATATTATAAATGGAAAAATGAGAACACCTAAATTGGTGCAATTACATTCATTAATAGAGCATTTAAATGAAAAAATAAAAAATTTACCTTTTGATAAAATAATAGAAAATAACTATTATTCTCTAAATAAACTACCTTTGGAAAGATCTTGCTTGGAAAGCAACGCTTGATTATCTGGCTTCATTGACGCACATGGGGGGTTTTACATTAGAGTTACACATAATAAAAACGCTAAGACAAAAAAAATAGCAGTTTTATTAGAGTTAGCTCAAAAATCAATAATTAGAGATAATTATAATAATAAAGTTATTATGAATGACATATCTCGCTTTCTGGATATTACTTTAAAATACAGAGAGAAATCTAACCAGTATTGAATAAGAACAAGCAATCTAAAAAGTAATATCATAGTTAAAAATTATTTAAATAAGTACCCTTTGTGAAGTAGTAAATATTTGGATTACAAATCTTGAAGAAAAGTACTTTTTTATATGGAAGATGGTAAACACCAAGTTAATTTAGAAAGGATAATAAAATTAAAAAATGGTATGAATAACGAGAGAATATATTTTAATTGAGATCATTTACAGCGATTTGGGGATACCTTTAATGTCCAATAATTAATGTTATAGTTAACCCGTTTTGTAGCTTTTAAAAGGCTTTGCCGGAATTTACTAGCCCTTCTTCAGCTTTGCTAATCCCCTTTAGGTCCTGACCCGGAGCAGGATAAGCCCGGCTGGGGCTAGCGAGAAAATAAAAAATATCTGGCTTTTATTTATTTGGCTTTGCTTAAATCACAACCAAATAAACATTTAGGCTGCACTTGCCTGAATTTTCTTTAGTTGACGAAAAATGTATTCTTTAAGCGCGTAGCGTCTAAAATAAAGGCTAGCATTTAATACTAAGATATGGTCCCATCCATTATGTGAATAGTGGTGTACTTTTTTAATTATTTATAAATTTCTCAATCAAATATCATATATTTGATATTTATTGTAATTAAAGACATTAGTCATATCCTGAGAAAGGAGAAAAGTCAAGACATTTAATAGATAGTGTTAAAACTTAGTTTATATGGTATACTAAGATTAATATTACCATTATTACCTAAAGCATATGTGTTTTTCACTCCTATGGTTTACGTAATAGGAGTAGTTACAATAATATATGCTAGTTTTAGTACCTTAAGAACGATAGATGTTAAAGAGCTTATTGCTTATAGTTCTGTATCACATGCTGCAGTTTATTTGTTGGGTGTATTTAGTAATACCCTACAAGGTATCGAAGGTGGAATCATATTAGGGTTAGCACACGGTTTTGTATCTTCTGGTTTATTCATATGTGCTGGAGGTGTTTTATACGATAGATCTTCCACTAGACTAATAACGTTTTATAGAGGAATAGTCCAAGTAATGCCGATATTTTCTGTATTATTCTTCATTCTTTGTTTAGGTAATGCTGGAACACCATTGTCTCTTAACTTTATAGGTGAGTTTATGAGTTTATATGGTACTTTTGAAAGATTACCTTTGTTAGGTGTATTTGCTAGTTCTTCCATTGTTTTTAGTGCTGCATATACTATTTATATGTTCAACAGAATAGCTTTTGCAGGATCATTTTCAAAATTCTTCAAATTTAATATACCTGATGTAAGTAAACGAGAGTTTTACATATTATTAGTTTTGGTTGTATTTACTGTAGTATTAGGAATATACCCTGCTCCTATACTAGATGGTTTACACTATTCCGTATCTTCACTGATATACTACACTGACTTACTATAATATTACTTAAGATATGCTCTGCGTGCTTTATCGCTTACATGCTTTTCATAAGAAAAAAAGTAATAAATCGCTTTGCACACTACGTGAGCAAAGCAATTTTGGCTATAGTAAAAAAAAGCATTATTAGCATTAATTGCAAAACATAAGGCATACTATTGCTTATTTTCTTTTGCTTTTTGCACACTAATTTTTTGTAGTGCAAAATAATTACGGCTCACCTCTTTAAGTAGTGTGCAAAAAAAAATAAGGAGAATCAAGGAAACGCTAAAATAAAAAAAAAGAGCTTAACTTAACGGTAAAGTATGTGACTTTTAATCATTCTAATATGAGTTCAAATCTCATAGCTCTTAATAAAAGCTCTAGTATACCTATGGTAAAAAAAAAAAAATAGAGTCTACAACTAATTAACAAATACAACCTACAAAATCATGACACTGTAAAAATTTGTATCCTAATTAGGCAAGTGCAACTTTTAGCTAGCTAATCAGAGCTAGCCTATATATATATATTATACATGCTTTGCATGGGTTTATTTTAATTAATTATCTTATGTATTAAAATAGATATTACCTAAAGTAAATAAATATTGCTTGGTATAATGTCAAAACTATATATTATACAAGGAACTAAAATAATAAAGGCTATAACTAGCGGTAATAATATTGTTCAAGAAAAAGACATTAATTGGTCAAAACGTATTCTAGGAAAGGAAGCTCTTACTCATATAAATATAAAAATCATAATACAAGACTTGAAACCTATAGTTAAACCAGATAACACTCCCTCTATTAACGGTGAAGAAAAAACATTAGATATTTGTTCTTGCATTTTCATAGGATCAAGATCAATTGTTATTACAAATATATAATCTAAAAAATAGTATATGTAAGAAATAAATTCGTAATCTAATAGGTAACCTCCAAGAAACAATATACTAGTCAATACACAAATAAGTACTATACTTGCATATTCGGCCAGAAAAAAAAAGACAAATATTACTGCAGCATGCTCTGTCATGAAACCACTAACTAGTTCAGATTCCAAAAAATTAAATAAAATAACTATTTTCTATTAACCTTAAAATAATATATTTTATTATAAACTAAACCTTTAGTTTACATATTTACTTACAGTAACTATATTCGCTACGCGCCATATTAAAAAAGTCTACCAAATCAGTAGTGTAATAAAAACTTTTAACTAAGTAATTGTTTAGATCATATGTACCTGTACCGTAACTGTACTTTATATTACTAATTTTAATAATATTTTTAGTATTTTGTGTGTGTGATTTACTGTACATATGGTTTAACGAAGCAAGCTTACTTATAAGAGTATTTAGTTTTATTATTATGATGTTTATATTCTTTATTCTTGATCTATAGATCAAGAATAAAGAAAGATAAAAGTTATTATTACCTATTAATGTATTAGACACTTTTTTGTTTGGCTAGTTAAGTGTGTTTGTAACCCGCTAAGCTGGTAGCGTTATACATAAAATTATACAATGTATTAAAGTAAAAATTTTTAATATAACTTGTTTACAAATCTGTAAATATGTTACTACTTACTGAATTGTTTACATAAGCCAATTATTAATAGACATAGAAATTAAAATAGGCGCGTAGCGACTAAACCATATTAAAAAAACCAGCTTTAGTGTGCTAGACTTTTTTATTTGATAAATATTCATTCTATCTTAAATCTTTTTTATCTACTACTTACCGTTTAACTTATTAGTAAAAGCATAAATCCCTGCTTTCTTAAATAACACTTCACATAGGGATAAAACATTTATTTTCTAAATTACTTAAGATATAAATAGGTTTAGTCGCTACGGACCAAATTAAACTTTGTTGCACTATTTGTAAAATAACGTATATGTGACCCTTGAATTATGTTGTAAGTATAGTAAATATTGTAAATTTTTTTTTTTAGTTTCTGAGTTATCTTTAATTTATTTTATATACTCTCATATATTATTGGACTATATCATATGCAAATATTTACAAACTGCATGATTGCGTGTAGTCTCTGAGGATCCCTATTAATCGGTTTCCTGCTGATTATCCATTGCGTTATCCTTAAGATTTTTATTATCTTTCACCTCTATTTTTTTTTTTATTCAGCAAAGCAGCCCAGCCCTGCCTCTACTTTTGGAATGGTGCCCTTTTGGGTACTAGAGGGCGGACAGGGCTAGTATTTATCAAAGGTAAACAGCTAAAAAAAAAAAGAAAAAGACACTAGGGGGAGGGCAGTTGTTAAATAATACTTGGGGCTTTAGGAGTTTCCAGCATATAGCAATCTATAATAAGGCCAAATCTTGTTAGTTTAACTAGCCTCTGCTAAATCAAAAGGAGCCCTATTAGTTTCCGCTACGGATCCTATAAAAAATATAATAAATACAGGGAATAATGGTAATATAAACCATATCGCTCTTTGAGCTTCTATGTTTACAGTTAAATTTAAACTACCTGTTAACAATATAACAAGTAATATAGCTGAACTCAATATAAGTTCATAACTAATTAGTTGTGCTGTACTTCTAAGTGCGATACTTCGTATATAATATATACGATGTGGACCATATCTTTATCTATTATTTGTTTTCTTGTTCATAATTACTTAACTTTTTTTTTTAAGTCTTTCCTACTTACATAGAGGTATGTGTTTATCGCTTTGTGAGTTCCCATTTGTTTTAGTCTATAACGTTTAGGCAATAATATAATATTGATTTTTAACCATATAGAAGAATACTTTTTAAAATAATAAATTAATTTAAGTATACCTTGTTTATCTTATATATACCATTTAAATGTATTTTTACCTTTTTCTACATAAGTGCTACCTACGTACAAGTAAATTAAGGGTTGTAATAGTTCAGCAGTTTTTTGAGTAAGTGTAATAGCAACTTGGCGATTAACACTGTTTAGTGTAACGGCACATATGGCATCTAAGAATCCAGATAGTGCTCCATTATTATACTTTAATTCATTAGGATGTATAATTAGGATGCCATGCTTTTTACGCTACGTGCTAAATTTTATTTAGCTGAATAAATCTGTATTATTTTCTTATATTACCGTTTATATGGTTGATAAGTGTAGTAAGATACTTTTTATGTATTAGAAAATATCTTAGGGCATTTTTACCAGAAACTCTTTTTATTTATCCCCATAAACATTTTTTATGTATTGTAAAGCACGCTCATCCGTTATATCCATGGTTATTTCTAAACTACCATAACTGGTCTTAGCTAAATAGTAGCTACCATCTAAATCTATAAAACCAGCTAATCATTCATGTAGTTTCTCATTAGAAGCTGATTTAGTATACTAGTACGACTTAAACCCATTAATTAATGGTTTTTTTGCATTACAGTCAGATAATCTGAGCGTGCTTGAAGGTACAAATAGTTAAGCGCTTTGCGTCAAATAATAGATAACGAACGTATGGCCTCTGAGCTTCCTACTAACGATATAAACGCTTTGGTTACCTGCGAATTGTTCATATTTAAAAGGATTTTTACTTTAAAGTGCCATAACATCACAAACAGTAAGGGTATTGCATAAAAAGTACCTAATAAATTTAAAGATTAAATCCTTATGAATTTCTCGCATATAGTTCGTTGTATTTTTTCTTTATGCGAAAAAAGTAAGTAGATATTCACATCTCTACTGGGCCACTTTGACCCTAAAAAAGCATATTTAGAATTAGCAGACCAACCTGCCAGCAATATACCATATGTAGCAAGTGAGGAAACAGCTAGCATGTATAAAATACCAAGATTAAAATCTCAGACTGCTAATCCAGAACCGTATGGTATAACAGCGTAACCAAGTAGTGAAAAAATTAAAGTTATTACGGGACCAAGGAAAAACAATATAATATTCGCCTGTGTAGGAGAAACGTACTCTTTTAAAAGTAGCTTAAGAGCATCGGCAAATGCTTGTAAAAGACCGTAATATCCTACAACATTAGGACCTAGTCTCCTTTGCATACTTGCCATTGTTTTTCTTTCGGCAACCGTTACAAAAGCAACTGTAAGAAGTACAGGAACAGTAACCAATAATACTTCAAGTATAGAAATAATCGTAGGTGTATATAACATGTAAGTATGTATAAAACTGAATTAAGCAAATAAACATTTTCTGTATAAATGCTTTAATAGTGCTTAATTTCTAGATTAAACAAGTAATTATTCTTGTATTATTAAAAAGTATTATTTTTATTTAATAAAACGTAAGCAAGAAATGTTTATAAAAAAACACAGTAAAAATAAGAGGGCCAGATAAGCGTTATAAATGAAAAAAAAACCTGTTATTCTAAAAACTCTATAGCCAAAGATCTAACTTGGATCTAGATGTTAAAGGTATTATATTCCAGCTCTTTAGCAAGTGAAAGGTTCAAAGCTGATTAGCTGTTCTATAAAGAAGAGTTAGCAGTTACATTTATTTTTTTTTTACCTGCCGAAGTTTTTTATTTTATTTACATATTCACGACTTTTGTAATCTCTAGTATCAGCGTGCTTAAAGAATTTTTGAGTATATGCACTGCTATTGAACATACCTGCAATAGTTAAAAGAGGTAATTTGAAAGTAAGTAGCACAACAAAGGAAGTAGCGAAGGTAAAAAGTATATAAAACACAATGGACACTTAGTTGTTTTATTTTCGAGCAAAAATTTTTATTTAGTAGTTTTATTAGTATAATTTACATATTTCTCATAATATACCTAAAAAGAATAGTCTTTTCTAGTTTTTAGTTTCATCTACCTGTCTACTTTCTATACTTAAAGCGTTTTTTCCTAGCTCAAAAGCAAAACCCAATGTCAAGATTAAGAAAAATATTAGCATTATTATTAATCCGAATACACCGTTTATATAAGCACTAACTATGTAAGGATAAACTAACAATATCTCTAAATCAAAAAGTAGAAATAATAAAGCAAATATAAAAAACGATATACTGAATTCACTTCTGTTTTGCCCTAAAAATGAATGAAATCCGCATTCAAAAGCACTGTTTTTTTCTTCATACGGATTATGGGGAGCAAGTATTAAATTTATTGCTAAAAGTATGATAGCTAGTATAGGTATAAATACAAAAAAAAAGGTTTGACTACTCATCTAGGCTTTAAATAGTATAAGGCTTAAGATACTTACTATATTAAATCATTCTGTTGGCATATATATAAATAATATTAATAACAACGTTATAGTTGAGATTATAAAGCTAAAACTACCATTTAGCTTTATATCTTCTGGTTTAAAAGATATAGGTCTAGCTTTATCACTTTGCGCACCGCTTTGCGCATGAAGCATACTAAAAACGCTCTTTCCTTTTTGTGTGTAGAAAGACACAGGTATGGCGTATGCTGTTAAATTAGTAATAAAAGGGTTTTTTTTGTAGTCGTCTTTTAAAAAGAATATTTGTTTTACTAGGTTTAAGTAGTATCCTGCTCCAATCACACTAGTAAGTATCGCTATAAGTGCCATGAACACATATCCGTTGTCTAGTGCAGCACTTAATATCATTTGTTTAGCGAAAAACCCGATCAAAGGAGGAATTCCTACAAAAGAGAATAAACTTATTGCAAGACTCATAGCAATAAATGGGTTAATATAAAAATAACCTTTTATTTGATTAATTAGTTGCACAGGTGAATTATTGTCGTCTTGTTTTACTTCCTTAGCTCTCAAATTTTTGACATCTGGTGTATCAGTTTGCGTTTCGCTTTGTGCAATATACAAGTATAAAGAAAAGCCGATGCTAACTAATATCATAAAGGCATTTAAATTTGAAAGAGAGTATTGCAGTATGTAAAAGATGTAAGATTGAATTGATTCTGGACTGTTTATTGAAAGAGCAAGTAGAATAAATCCTACATGACTAATTGTACTATACGCAAACAACCTTTTTATTCTAAACTGTGTAAGTCCTAAAACGGAACCTATTATTAAAGAAAACAAACTACTTAAAAGTAGTATACTTTTTCAAGTAAATTCAAAGAAAAACTGTTCTGTGTAATAAACTAACTCTAAAAAAAAAACAAATATTGATATTTTTGCAACTATTGCAACATAAGTTGTAACTATTGTGGGTATTCCATCATATACGTCAGGTGACCAAAAATGGAACGGAGCAGCACTAACTTTAAATAAAAACCCTACCGACATTATTATTAAAGACATATGTAGGTAGTAGGGTTGATATCAATGCATTATAAATGGTAAGACATTTACTTCACTTATGCTTGTTATAACATATAGATTGTCTAGGTTAGTTGTACCTGAGTTAGCATACAAAAAAGCAGAACCAAGTAGAATAAAACAAGAGGATAATCCACCTAATAAAAAGTAGGTTAATCCGCTGGCAGTTGCTGATTCAGAGTCTCTATATATAGTAGAAAGTATGTATAGACCATAACTTTGCAGTTCTATAGAAAGAAAAACAGATATTAAATCCCCACTGCTCATTAGAAATACGGCCCCACACAAAGTAAATACTATTATAAGCGCATATTCTATTATCCTGAACTGTTCTCCTGTTTTGTTTGAAATTAGATTTTTGTTATACAATAGTTTTTTTTTGAATAAATTAAAAAAACAGGCAAACCTTCTAATATATATCTTTCTGGGGTAAAATGCAGTAAGTGTAAGTATTACAGCACTAATTATAAAAATAAAAATATTAAACGTTTGGGTAAAGGTTGTAACATTAAAAAGTCCGCCAAATATACCCAGACCTTTTTCTAAGGCTTTTAGATATAAATTGTTAAGTGCTAATAAGCTAGAAAAAACTAAGCTTATCATAACTATCCTAGAAAATAATATAGATTTATCTCGTCTTGAAGTGACAGCATTTGATACGATTAAAAGAACTAATAAACTAATTAACATATATTTTTAGCCAAGACTCGAACTTGTATAAAGATATTAGAAATATCCTGCTTTACCCTTAAGCTAGTAAAATTAAAACTTAACGCTTATTTTTTTTTTTACGCATTGCGCTTTAAAGCGCTTTAAAGCGTTACAAACCCTTTAAATGTGGATATAACAAAGCTAATTTCAGTAACTGTACATAATACTAAAAAAAAGCAACATAGAGGCTTGTTTTTTCACTTTTTTTTTACTACAATGTAGTAGAGTTTATTTTCTGTAAAAGACCAAAATTTTTATTTATAAATGTTATAAGCAGTAGACTTTACTATACTTTATTTGCTTTTGCACACACACAGGCTCACTTTTGCAGGTGTGCGTGCTTTTATTAAAAAGTACAATTTTTAATAAAAAAAAAATCAAAGCACTAAACGTATTTGTACTCTTTATATCACACAAAACAGGTTTTATCTTTATTTATTTTTTTTTTTTTTTAATGCAATTCAAGGGCATCTTTAATGTAAGAACATGATAGAACAACAAAAACTTGGGCTTGTATAAAGGCAATACCTAGTTCCAACCCAGAGAATGCTATGATGAATGCTAGAGGGAATAAGCCCAAAAAGAAAAACACAAACCCGGATGTCATAATATTATATGTGAATCCACTTAAAATACTAAGTAACATGTGCCCAGATAATATGTTTGCAGCTAGTCTAAGACCTAAAGAAACATTACGAGCAAGATATGAAATTGTTTCAATTATTACTAGTAAAGGTAATAGACCTAAAGGACAACCTGCTGGCACAAAAAGAGAGAAAAATTCTAAACCATGTCTACTTAATCCTAATATTGTTGCACCAAGTACAATAGTAAAACTTAATGAAAAAGTTAAGATAAAATGACTAGTAGAAGCAAAACTGTAAGGACAGCACAATAAGTCTATTAGACTTACCGTCGTGGACTATATCTTAATCACTAAGTTGTTATTGTAAAACAGTGTTAAGTGATCTTTCACGTGTAGTCTCTGAGGATCCTACTCATAAGCGCTAATTTATTTTTTTTAGTTTGCTGCCTAGGCATGAATTTTTTAATAAAGATAACCATTATCTTTATTAAAAAATAACAGCACACCCCCTTGCTGGTGCACGGAGCGCTAATTTTTGGTTTCCTGCTGATTCTTCATTGTTTCATACTTTAAGATTTTCACCTGTGTTGGTACCTAAAGGCATTAGAAGTTTTCAGCATATAGTGAAATTTATTGTATTTATTTATGATATTACAATTAGCACTTTATTTTTTTGTTTACGCTACACACTACGTGAGAGAGTCGCTTAATATTCATTTTTTAACGCTATGCGCCTTAAAAAATGTATTTTTAAGCGCGTTGCGTCTAAAATAAGACAAACCCTGTATTATAGTAAGGACTAAGGTAAGAGGTGTTTTTATTGTTAAAGCTATGTCTAGTACTATACTTAGATATATTTGTTTGTGTATATCCCTTAGAGTCAGAATTAAGAGAAGAATATTATTGTATTTGAAATAGCGGTTTACTGTGTAATCCTAATAATTCAAACATGTTTGAGATAAATAATGATAAAATACAAAGGCTCCTGTTAACCATTCCTATTAAATTGTTTATTAAAATGAATACAAACAAAACGTATATAAAGGGGAAGTATATTTGACCCCTATTTACATTAATTTGGTTTACAACTATACCGTGAACAGTAGCATAAACAGATTCCTGACAAACAGATCAAGAATTAGATATAACTTTTTCCTCGTTAGTTGCCATAAGATTTAATACAAAGGCTAAGTAACCTCCTATTGTTAAGTATAATCCTATGTTTGTTAAGGATAACGATGTGTTACCTAAAACAGGTGTGTTTAGACTTATTAAGTCTCTTACTTCAAATTGATCCAATGGGCTAATAATAGTTGAAAATGTAGTCATCATTATATAATTAATATTTTATTACATAAAAATTAAAAGTCTTAGACTCTTTTATTTTTATATTTTTCGTAATCTAGAGGTACTAAGTAAAAAAGTATATAAATAAATCTACTATTACATAAAATATGAAGTTGAACCACCCGTCAGTAGGTATATCATCCTGCATATAAGCATGATTATGGCTAAAACAGCTATTTTGATCATAACCGTTATCTTGGCTAGGCCCGCTGCTTAAATTAAATCCGTTATTAGGGCTAGAACCATTATCTTGGCTAGGCACGCTATTTTGGTTAGAGCCCTTGTCTTGGCTAGAATCGTTATATTGGTCAGTATCTGTAATATCGTTAACCTCGCCGTTAACCATACCATTACTGTTATTATGAAGAATATCACTATTAGACGTGTCACCATTAGTAATAACACTGGTGTCACTGTTAGAGGTGTCACGATCAGAAAAAACATTGGTGTCAACATTAGTAATTACATTGGTGTTACTGTTAGAGCTGTCACCATTAATAACAACATTGGTGTCAACATTAGTAATTACATTGGTGTCACCATTAGTAAATACATTGCCGTTAGCGTGATAAGTGTTGATGCCTTCACTGGTAACCGTCCAATTTCGATAATTAATAATATCTGCGTAAGTCAATTGTACCCTGGGAGAATAAACTGTATATAGGTATAGATTAACCTCTAAATCGCGAGAGGCACTACTTTTTCTCTCCTCTCGTGTTTGGCCTGATGGAGGTGTATCCACGTTTGTCATAGTAGTTTCTCCATTAAGTGTAGGTGTATTAGTGTTAGCCTATTCAGAGTTAGACTGAGGACTTTGGTAACTTTTTCTGTTCTCTTGGTAATTTTCCTCTTGCTGATTTTGGTAAGTATAATTGTTTTGTTAATCAATGAACACTAGACCAGACACGTCTTTATACGCAAAACGATCTATGCTGTTAAGACAAATAAAAAACAAGCTCCCTTATAAAGGTAGAAATAGAAAAAAAAAATAAATAATTAACTTCCCCAGTAATAAACACTTAAGAAAAGAAATAGTCAAACTACATCAACAAAGTGTCAATAGAGGATACCAGATTCCAAACCCAGATGATGATTTTCAGTTAAATGGTATGCTAAAATACGTCAAAAACCCACAGCTAAAAAAATAGTACCAATTATAACGTGTAATCCATGAACAAAAAAAAAAAAGATTAAAGGCTCTTTATCCTTTATTTCCATTCCTTATTAGAATGGTTTAGACTATGTCATCAACATAATTAATTATGTTGCGAGATTTTCGTGGCAGACTGTTGTAGATACAGTACTCATCTGCTAGTCGTTGAACCTTTATATACTTTATTTAGTTTTTTATCGCTAATTATTTTTTTTTTTTATCTTGTTTTAATGATAAAACAAGATAAAAACGATATAAAAATTAAGCTAAGCAATTCTATTTAGTATATGTTTGGCTGCATATTGTCCTTACCTTAAATTGTATTACTTTTTTTATTTTAATATCAGCCTCATATCTTATTTAACTTTTAAATGTTTATCACACTTTGCTTGCTGAATTATTTTATAGTGCTTGCACATTATGGTTTTGCGCGCAAAAAAAAAAAATTAAGAATTATTAATACAATAAATAACTGAAGGAGTTTCATGCAATTTACCCCGTTTTCTATTAAGGGTTATACTCGGCATGGCGCACTTTTTGAGCCAAGCAAAGTATAGCGTTTAATAGGGGCTGTAATTAACCCGGTCCCAAAATAGAAACATGATCCAAACGCACCATCTGTCAAAGTAAAAGAAGAAACTGAGTATTCTACTCCTTGAAAAGCAGTAAACACCAAAGCTAAAAAAATAGTAAATATTGCACCATATAATGAACCGTTTCTGTTTCCTTGTATTAATGAATGATGAGAGTAAGTAATTGTAACACCGGACGCTAAAAGTAAAACAGTATTAAGTAAAGGTAACTCAAAAGCGTTAATTGCTTCTATACCCATAGGTGGTCATTGAGCACCTAACTCCACAGTAGGTGACAAAGCACTATGAAAATAAGCTCAAAATATAGCTAAGAAAAATAAAGCCTCACTAATAATAAATAAGGCTACCCCCATGTTTAAACCCCTTTGTACAGCCAAAGTATGGTTACCTAAATAAGTTCCTTCTGATATAACGTCTCTAAATCAGAAAAACATACTTGACATTAACAATGTAAGGGCACAAGGTAAAATGTATATTGCATAAGCAAAAGCATGCATAGTTAACACTACTGAAGTTGTTAAAGCTAACAAACTAACACATGTGTATATTGGTCAAGGGGAAGGTGAAACTAAATGGAAAGGATGCCCTTGAAAGTTTCCTCTATTTGATATTGACACGATAAACGTTTAGGTTTTAATACTTAATCTTTTTTTTTTTACTTGAGGGTAATAGCAAGAAAATAAAAAGAAGTGTTTGTTTAATGCTGATCTCCCTATTACTTAATTTATTTTTTAGTTGGACCCTCAAATGATCACGTATTACGGAAAGCAAGCGATAATAATGTATTATCTTATCGCTTTTTATTTTATTAAGGATAATTAAAAAACGCAGTTTGTATGCGCTTATATAGGGGAATAAAGTGATTAAAGTGAAACAAGAGCTATGAGATTTGAGCTCATATTAGAATGATTAAAAGTAACATACTTTACCGTTAAGTTAAGCTCTTTTTTATTTTATTAAGGATCTATAAGGATATACACCTCTAGCTTTACCTTTTTAATACAGATGGAAATTTTATCTGTTTAAATTACCATGTACTGTAAAAACCCTTTTTTTATATTAGTATATATATAAGTAGTTTTTTTTTACCCTATTATGTCGTTACAGAAATAAAGCTAAATAAAGATGTAAACAATTAAATAAATATAATTTACACTTTATTTTTTTTTAAGGACGGCGTATTTAAACCTTTAGAAATATAATATTAGAGTAAATACGTAAATAAAGAAATTTGATTTACACTTTATTAAAAAAAAAGGGCAGCGTATTTAAGCCATTAGAAATATATATATACTAAAACGAATATACAGAAAAATCCATATTAATATGATAATTAATATACAAAAATAAATAGATCTGTATATTGGGATAAAATAGCACATGTAAAGGACATATAAGACAACTAAGCCACATATAAAAGTAAAAAAGCCATCATAAGAGCAAATAGACCCGTTGCTTCTGAAAAAGCAAAACCTAAAATTGCGTATGAGAAAAGCTGTCCTCTTAAAGAAGGGTTTCTTGCTACACCTAATATAAGTGCTCCAAATACTATACCAATACCTACTCCAGCTCCTATTAAACCAGTAGTAGCAAAACCTGTAGCCATTATCTTTGATGCTTGAATCATTTTAAATCTCTTTTTTTTTTCTTAGAAAAAAAATCTTTTCAATAGTTAATTTCTTTATAGTTTATACATTAGTATTTAAACGTTTTATATGATTATTTCTAGGATAGTGGCAGGCAACGTCGTCGTCTACAACGACGCCGCCTGGCTCCTAGAATACCCTATCCAAGAAAGGCCCCCCTTGGAAATAAACTTATTCTGCTCTTCTTTTAGAGGATGACCCATCACCGTCACCATCGAAATCTCTTCTTTTTTGAAGAGAAGATGACATGTTACCTGAGAAATCCTGGCTCTCCAACCTCCTATTGAGATGTTCAAGCATTCTACGTTCCGAATTGTAATTAGTCTGGGTCTGTCGTCTGGCTGTTAAAAGCTGATTGTACGCTTCACCGTGCCTTTGACTGAACTCCTCCGCTGACAAGCTAGACCTAAGAGCATTTAAGTTATTCACCTCTTGATTAAGAGCAAGAAATTGTTCTTGTCAATATTCTACATTGGATGCAACTATAACAACCCTATTCATATACTGAGAACGAGCTTCATCACTTAGATTGTCCGCACAAAACACTGGATCCATAAAAAAAAAAGCAATATAACCACAATTAAAAAAAGTAATAAATAAAAAATAAATTTTTTTTTTAGAAAAAAAAGGAATATTAACAGATTAACCTTTATCTCGTTTTTAAGAGAAATAAATATTAAGTACATAGCGAGTAAAGTATTACGGTCGGAGGTTTCTACACTTTTTGTTTTTTTTCCTTGTGTAAATCGATTAAACTGTTTTCAACTAGACTTATTATAGGTACTATTATTAAGAAATGTGAAAAGTATAACACTGTACTTATTTGTCCAAACTCTATGAATGGAGATTCAACGTGTTTAGCTCCAATTTGCATTAATATTAAAAAGTTAGCTACAAATACATAAAAGGCTACTTTGCTTAAAGGTCTGAATTGTAAACCTCTACTTCTTCCTAAATCTGTAAATGGCATAACTAGTATAATAAGTATTGCAGAAAACATTGCTATAACTCCCAATAGTTTATTAGGTATAGATCTTAATATAGCATAGAAAGGTAAAAGATACCACTCAGGCACTATGGCAGGAGGCGTTTGCATTGGGTTGGCCATCACATAATTTTCACTGTCTCCTAATATATTAGGCATGAAGAATACAAAAACCGATAATACTGCTATAAATAAGAAAATTGTTATTAAATCTTTGAATATGAAATAAGGTGCAAATGGCAATCTGTCGTAATTACCTGAAACACCTAATGGATTACCCGATCCTGCACTATCGTGTAATGCTATCAAATGCATTAAGGCTAATGCAGCTAAAACAAAAGGTAAAACAAAGTGTAATGCAAAAAATCTATTTAATGTAGCATTGTTCACACTGAAACCACCCCAGATGAACTCAACTATATCTTGCCCAACTCATGGTATTGCACTCATAAGGTTAGTAATAACTGTTGCACCTCATAATGACATTTGACCATAAGGAAGAACATACAAATATACTTAATATAAATTAAAAAGGCATTTATAAAAAGCTAAAATAACTTTAAATTCGTATATTTTATTAGCAAAGCGCACACTTTAGAATTTTTTTTTTTATTTGAAGACCCTTAATAGTAATAAAAATAAAGCAAAGCATGCATTTAAACTAAATATTTCGACTGTGCATTAAGCATCATTTCAGACACCCATCAGTGACCCAGCCTGTCGCGATCATATAAATAACCGACGATCTCTAACTATTAAACGAAGTGTGCAAAAGCAACTATATTTTATTAAGTTTAGCCTTTGTCTTAATAAAACGTGCTGCGTAAAAAAATTATTTGATCGTATTCACTAACATTGCCAAAGAAATTAAAACATTTCTTCAATATCCCTGTCGGGTTATTCTACTTTACTTTTCATTTTTCTTTATAAATTGCATGAAAAGTTTTAC
This sequence comes from Saxispiralis lemnorum, assembly GCA_034509035.1. Taxonomy (NCBI): domain Eukaryota; kingdom Fungi; phylum Ascomycota; class Dothideomycetes; order Mycosphaerellales; family Aeminiaceae; genus Saxispiralis; species Saxispiralis lemnorum. Next base: position 52,273 of record JAWXCT010000085.1, read on the forward strand.
TTGTAGGACTATAATCTATATTTAAATCTACAACAAACGCGTGTGCATGGCTAAAATTTTTTTTATAAAAAAAAAAGCGTCTAAGCATATTTAACAATTAAACGTTTTTTAATATCTTTTTTGGTGTTTGTAAAGCCGATCTATGGTTTTTTGAGAACAACCTAAGTATTTAAATGCCTTTCTTAGACTAGGAAATTTACTATATACAGTATAGTACATGTTATAGACAAATATGCTTTTATATTTTTTTTTCATGTTTTGAGAACTCTCTTGTGAATAAGTAGGTCTGGTTTTATTTAAAGCACATTGTCTTACTGCTTCAATAGTACTAGGATAAAGTTTTTTCCTTTATTTAAATTACCAATAGCTAATCTACGTTCTTCACTATAATTGCTTTTCATCTTTAATCTAGTAGTTTCATTATATTTATAAACAAAGCTTTAACCGGTTTAAGTCAATATATTATAATTAGACAACAAAGATTTAAAGTATTATGAATCTAATAAATTTTTATTATTTTCTTTATTTACTATATCAGAAAACAACTCTAAAACTATGAATGCAAAAGAATATATACCATGTTTTTTACTGCCTTTTTAAGTACTTTATTATTATTTAAATTAATAAAATGATTAGAAAATCTAGTATAGAATCTACCAGTGGAAGCTGATGCTATATAATAATCAAGGGTAACTTTAACGCCTAGCGCTAAAATCAAATAAATACCACTTAGATCTCTAGTTTCATTTGAAACTCTAGATTTAACCGTTTTATCTACTAAATATTAATATATAAAAACGGGATTTAGGTTTTTTTTCGCTTATGAATTTTGTTAATTCTTCACTTGCTTCCTTGGTTTCTTAAAGTAAACATGCGTGGTGTTGTAATAGAAAAATGTCTTCTACCGGCTGCGCATGAAATTTTTAATAAACACTGTTTATTAAAAATATTAGATCTAGCATGGTAAGAGTTGGACTTTATACGTTGTTGTTGGATTTGTTTACGTTGTTGTTGTATTTGTATTTAGATCATTTTGGGCTATTTTACAAACCCAGGAAAGCTGTGGCAATCATTAAAATAAGTATAACAGTACCTATTGTTCATGTTAATGTTCTAGGTGCTCTGTACGATCCATAGTATAAACCTCTTCCTATGTGTAAATACACTAGAAAGAAAAAGGCAGAAGCTGTGTTTGAGTGTAGATAACGTATTAATCATCCGTTATTTACGTCTCTCATTATGTGTTCGACTGAGTTGAATGCTTCTAATACACTAGGATTGTAGTGCATTGCTAGTGTTACACCTGTAATTATTTGAATAATTAAACAAAGTGCCAATAAAGAACCAAAATTTCACAGGTAACTTATATTTGAAGGTTGTGATGAATCAACTAGATAACCATTAACTAAATTTAATAATGGATGACTTTTTAAAATTCTCATGAATTATTTTAATCTATAAATTTGTGTATTACTTAAAAAAAAATCTGAACTTGACGATTAGCGCAAAACTAAGATACCTAATACGAAATCGTGCTTTAGTCTTAAGCTTTATTCTTTAATTATTGTATTAAATTAAAAACACTATATATTATTGTGGAAATATAAGGGTTTATAATGTGTGAGTGACACTATTAATAAACCTTTCTATTAATTTGCATAATTTAAACGTAAAGATAATATGCTGTTATAATAAATGCCTTTACTTTATTTATAAATGCCCTTAATTTTTTTTTTTATATTGGTTCTTCTTTATAAAGAAGAACCGATGCTAACTAATAAAGGCATTTAGATTTTAAAGAAAGTATTGTACTATGTAAAAGATGTAAAATTGAATTTATTCTAAACTGTTTATTGAAAGAGCAAATAAAATAAATCTTACATGACTTATTCTACTATATGCAAACAACCTTTTTATTCTAAACTGTGTAAGTCCTAAAACGGAACATATATTAAAAAAAAAAAACAAACTACTTAAAAATAGCATATTGTTTAAAGTAAATAAAAAAAAAACTGCTTTCTGTAATAAACTAGCTCTAGAAATTGTTAAATGCTAATAAGCTAGAAAAAGCTAAGCTTTTCATAATTATCTTAAAAAATATTATAAATTTGTCTCCTCTTGAAGTGACAGCATTTGATACGATTAAAAGAACTAATAAACTAATTAACATATATTTTTAGCCAAGACTCGAACTTG
>JAWXCT010000087.1:0-10395 GCA_034509035.1 Saxispiralis lemnorum
TCCGCTACGAGCTCTCCCAGCGAATCGAACACCTCGTGTGAGATCCGCAACACTTTGAACACCCTCTAGGTAAGAGAGAAAGACAGGCAAGTATGGCCCCATCCGAGAACCGAGAGTCCAGCTCGACGAGCGCCACTCGTACGCCCGACTCATCGTCGATGAAGGTTGCAAAGCCAGACTACTTCCATGGCGAGCGCAACAAACTCGACGACTGGGTCAACCAGATGATGATGTACTTCGTCCTGGAAGGCATCAGCAACGAACCGAAGCGTACACTAATAGCGACATCATTCCTTCGTGGAGAAGCCCAACACTGGATCCGACCCAAGCTTACACGAATGCTTGAGGACCGAACGGACACTGACGGTATCTTCACGACCTGGGACGGATTCACCACTGCGATTCGCAATGTCTACGGACTTAGCAACGACAAGCAAGTCGCAATCCGGATGATTCAACACCTCACACAGAAGTCCTCTGCTTCGCAGTACACCGCCAAATTCCAGGAGTATTCGACCAAGACCGAATGGGACAACCAAGCCCTGATGACAATGTACTATCGAGGACTCAAGGAGAGCGTGAAGGATGAACTCATGCGCTATGGACACGACCAATCGACACTCGCCAATATGATGAAAGCAGCGATTGAAGTCGATGACGCACTCTATGAAAGGTTCATGGAAAAACGCCACACGGGACAATTTCGCGGACGATCTGGTTATGCTACCGGCGGCCGGACCGCAGGTCAGCAACGTCGCGACCCGGATGCGATGGAACTCGACTCCACGCAACCACGACCTAGGAAAGGCAAGGATGGAGGCCGGGGCAAGCAACACGCCCCAGGAAAGAAACGGAACGGACCAGAATGCTACAACTGCCACAAGGTTGGCCATTATGCAAGAGACTGCCGTGGGAAGAAGATGCGCCCACTGCAGGAAGTCAATGTGATGTCGACTTCACAGGATAACGACCCTCCTACCGACAAGGGCCGAGGAGCGTACGACACCAGTCACCAGACGACAAAGGAGACTGATCACAAGCACGCTGTGCTTCACTGGAGGTTTTGCTATGAGGATCAGTGCCAGACCCATTACAGTTCCAAACGGGACTCGGGATATTTTCCTCACAAACCTCGGAAGGAACTCAACGTCTTGACAACACGCCAAACAAATCAGCAGACAAGGGACGACGGCACAACCGCCCGAGGAAGGTCCCCACCTCCATTTGCATGGGAGGATACGACTCTGCACGAACACCAAACACCATCACCGCAGATGGAACCAACACCAGATGACTCAACAAACACTGGATCGACACGACTACCAACACCAGAAGTTAGCCCAATGCGCTTGCCACAACTACTGCTACCAACCCCACCGACGACGCAGCTCGCTGCAAGGGAGGCGGAGCAACTCGCAACAGAGGAATCATCAGAGGAAGAATACACTGACGATGATGAGCCTGATGACAATGAGCTCATCTACTTCAGTGTGGAAGGACCAAACCCGATCAAGAAGATGATCCTCCACATTGCGCAGAGACACGAAGAAGTATTCCCAAAGATCCAAGGCAAACGACGACTGAACCCACACGAATTCGATTACATGCAAAATGAACTGCGACGAATGTTCTGGAACTACCGCAAGATTAACGTAGAATACAACGCACGACTCTACGTCCAGGACAAACCACCAATGGGCAGTCACTTCCGCACAGACGGCGGGTACGTCGCACCGGACGGCACCATGATCACCAGGACAATGCGGGAACGAGTCATGACAGCAAAGCAACGATTTGGAGAGATGCAACAGATCCAGGAGAGATGGCAAAACGACGAGATCGACCAAGGACAACTCAACAAGGAGATCAGGGATTCCATGCACCAATGGATTGGAACTCCCCCAGGACAATATCTACAACCAGTCTGGAAAGCCATGATCCTTGGACACATCAAAACGACCACGAAAGGACCAGTCAACGTCCAATTCTCTCCAGGAAAGGTCACGCTGAGCCCACGACAGGGACCCCTTCATTGGGAAGTCTCTCTCGAGAGCGCCAGCTCACCGACCTACTTCTCAAAAAACGAATAGGGCCTGACGCCAGGAGCGAGCGCCAGGAACTCAACAACACGAATGCTCCACAACACCAAGCATCAGGAACGGTCTTCCGAACAACATGTACTGTCAACGGACACGAAACCCAAGCCATGATAGATTCCGGAGCCAGCGGAATGTTTATCTCGGAACGTTTCATCCGTCAGCACGGGTTAGCTACCCGAAAGAAACATGATGGCGGGTATGAACTGATGGCCGTTGATGGCTCATCACTACCCGACGTGGATAGCGAAACAGTACCGCTACCACTTGTCTTCCAGAAGCATCACGAGGATGTTGTCTTGGACGTTGTGCTTATGGCCAAACACGACGTCGTTCTAGGCACACCCTGGCTGGAAAGGCACAATCCTTCAGTGGATTGGAAAAAGAGAGTACTCACATTCGAGAGATGCAGTTGCGTCACTGACATCCACCCTGCGCGCCGGCAGCGTTCGACGGCAGATGAGAGAAGGCAGATCAACGAATTGTATCGCCAATCGACAACGATGCCGAAACCACACGGCTCGGACTCCACAGGCACCGGTCAGGCCCGAACGGACCACGAAGTGAGAGTTACCGAAGGAAGTCACGCACCTTCAGAGATCCCTGGAGAATTCAGAAAATGGAAGCGCCTTTTCCAGGAAGAGGAAGGAGCAGCCGCTCTACCTAAACATCAACCATGGGACCACCGAATCCATCTTCAGCCCGGTGCGAAGATTCCATGGGGGCCACTTTACGCGCTATCCGAAAAAGAGCTCGAAGAGCAACGACAATGGCTGGATGAAAAACTCAAGAAGAAGTGGATACGACCTTCCACCTCTTCTGCCGCTTCACCACCATTCTTTGTCCCCAAGAAAGGAGGCAAACTACGAATGGTCATTGATTTCAGACGACTGAACGAAGTCACCACGAAGAACCGTTACCCACTCCCGAACATCGAAGAAATGCGAGATCGACTTACTGGATCCCAATGGTACACCAAAATCGATCTCCGCGACGCATTCTACGCTGTCCGCATGGCAGCAGGAGAAGAGTGGAAAACTGCGTTCCGAACACGCTACGGACTCTACGAATTCCAGGTCATGCCAATGGGCTTGACCAACGCACCAGCTACATGCCAACAACTCGTTAACGACATCATGCGAGACCTCCTCGACATGACGGTCATCGCATATGTCGACGACATACTGGTCTTTACCAAAGGAACTCGGGAACAACATACGAAGGACGTCCAGGCAGTGTTCGAGCGACTCGACAAAGTGGACTTCAGGACCGCACCCGAAAAATGCGAGTTCTACAAGAAGGAAGTCGATTTCCTCGGATTCGTCATTAGCACAACAGGCATGACAATCGATCCGAAGAAAACAACCTCGATCAAGGAATGGCCAACTCCGACTACAGTCAAGGATGTCCAAGCATTCCTTGGACTTGCCAACTACAATCGGAAGTTCGTCAAGGACTACTCCAAGACAGCCACAGCCCTTACGAACCTGACCAAGAAGGATATGCCATTCAATTGGGGAGCCAAACAACAAGAGTCTTTCGACAAGCTCAAGAACGCGTGCACATCAGCGCCAACATTACGAATGTTCGACCCCAAACGACAAATCCAGATCGAGACAGACGCCTCAGACAGAGCGATAGGGGCGTGCCTTACCCAAGAGCACGACAACAAACGACACCCCATCGCCTACTTCTCAAGAAAGATGACATCAGCCGAGCAAAACTATGAAATCTACGACAAAGAGCTGCTAGCAATCGTTGCAGCATTACGCCACTGGAGAACCTACTGTGAAGGAGCAACCGGACTTACTATCTACTCGGATCACAAGAACCTTCAATACTTCACGACAACCAAGGAATTGTCACGCCGACAATGCAGATGGTCAGAGCTACTCGGACAATACAAGTTCGACATAGTCTACACTCCAGGAAAGGACAATGGGCGCGCCGACGCACTAAGCAGAAGAAGCGACTACATGGAGGGACACACTCCTCAACAGCACAGAATACTCAAGGTCAACAAGAATGGGAGCCTGAGTGCGAACCATCAAGAGTTCAATACAGTGCTGCAAGTCCTACGGGACAACGACGAAGAATTCCCAGTCGAACATGGGAAGTTCAGGGTTCCAAGCGACAAGGAAACCCAATGCATCCAGGACCACCACGACAGATCACTCAACGGACACCCTGGAATCGCACGAACAACGGAACACATTAGACGCAACTTCGTGTTTCCGCAGATGAGACAGAAGGTCTCACAATACATCAAGAAGTGCATCAAATGTCAACAAAACAAGGTTTCACGACACGCCAAGTATGGGAACCTCCAATTTCGAGAACCACCAGACAAACCATGGGATGAGGTAACAATGGACTTCATTGTCAAGTTGCCACGGTCTAAAGACCCATCCACATCAGCCACTTACGACTCAATCCTAGTCATGGTTGACAGACTCACGAAATATTCCCACTTCGTTCCCTGCAACGAAACGATTACAGCAGAGGAACTGGGATACCTTGTTCTCGACAGACTCGTCCGATACCACGGAATCCCTACGACATTGATCACAGACAGGGACAAGCTCTTCACATCCAACTATTGGAAGACCTTGATCTCAGCGATAGGTGTACGACACAAGCTGTCTACAGCCTTCCACCCACAGACGGATGGACAAACCGAACGGTCAAACCAGACACTGGAGACGTACTTACGACACTACGTCAACCACGCACAGGACAATTGGGTTCCACTACTACCAATGGCACAACTCGCGATCAACAACAATGCGTCAGAAACCACCGGTTACACGCCATTCTTTACCAACTTCGGGAAGGACCCTAACCTGTTTATGGAACCACAACCAGGACCAGCTTCGGACAAAGCCCTGACGACAATGGACAGTCTCAAAGACGTTCACGCACAGGCAAAACAAGCAATAACGAAATCGCAAGATGCGCTCCAGAAGCAGCGCCACAAGGATTCAAAAACGATGCCTCAGCTTAAGAAGGGGGATAAGGTGTACCTGCACACGAAAAACCTCAGGACAAGGAGACGAACACGAAAGTTAGACCATGTGAAAGTCGGACCGTTTTTGATCCAGGACCAACAAGGATCGGTCAACTATCGACTCCAGCTACCACCAGACGCCAAAATCCACCCGGTCTTCCACGTATCACTCCTTGAACCAGCAGACGCCGAGACACCACTCCAGAGAACCTTCCATCACGATCCACCAGAGGAAGAAGCCGAGTACGAAGTCGAGAAAATCCTACGGAAAACAGGTCAGCGATACCTCGTCAAATGGAAAGGATACCCAGACAGCGAAAATACCTGGGAACCCAAAGACAACCTCCTTAATTGCCAGATGCTCCTGCGCCAATTCCAGGAAAAGCCTCGAGCCACGAAGAAGGGCTCATCAACAAACGATCGTCGAAAGGGAGAGGATCGAAGGAACTAAGATCCAGCTCAGCCGCAAGCTCCTCAGATTCCTGCTCCTGGATGGACCGTTCCTCCACAGAGATCGCTTCGTCAGAGCGACGCTCATTTTGTCCCAGCTGCTTCGATAGCCTGGACACCCTTGCCACGGCTTCCCCAAATCGACTATGCGCAGCGTCCAGATTCGCCCGCGCATCCTCCAATTCCTTTTGGCATGCAGCCAACTTGCCATTCAAGGATTGTCGCTCCTGCGATAGGCGCCGAAACTCTGAAGCAGTGACGCGAATGTCACAGCTCAAGTTATTGCTCGAGTTGCAAGCGCCACACCGACCACTCTTGACATGGACGCGACACACACGACCCGACCGACGACAGGGACTGCATTTCGTGGGCATGATGTCTCCGCTGACTTCGATGAACTCAGCGAGGGCTTTGCGGCGATTTGTTGATGAGGATTTCTTTTGTATCTTGGAAGCCATGGGAAAGAAAAAATGGAAAGAGATGGAACGCGGCTTCGGGACGAAGCAGGGTTAAGAGGGGATGGTGTTACGGACCGATGCTCCGAACCCACTTCACCAACTTGATTGGACCGCGACCAGCGCGGCTGAGCAAAATGACGGAACGAGCGGATCATGTGACAGAGCAGGAAACAGTCACGTGACAGAGCGCTCTGTCTGTTCTGCTGCTCTCCCCTACGGAGCAGACAGAGCAACAGAGCAGACTGCTCTGCGCGCTCCCCATGCTCTGTGAACAGAGCAGGGAGAGCAAGTAGAGCAGCCCGATTTCATATGGTATATAGCGAACACAGAAGACTCCCTTATGGATCTTCTTGTGTTCAACTCATGTTGCAATCTTACTGAAAGGTCTACCAAGATTCTCTCAGCTTCGTTTGATCCTCAAAAGGAAACACCACTTGTCTATCGATTATCTCCTCTTCCGCTACGAGCTCTCCCAGCGAATCGAACACCTCGTGTGAGATCCGCAACACTTTGAACACCCTCTAGGTAAGAGAGAAAGACAGGCAAGTATGGCCCCATCCGAGAACCGAGAGTCCAGCTCGACGAGCGCCACTCGTACGCCCGACTCATCGTCGATGAAGGTTGCAAAGCCAGACTACTTCCATGGCGAGCGCAACAAACTCGACGACTGGGTCAACCAGATGATGATGTACTTCGTCCTGGAAGGCATCAGCAACGAACCGAAGCGTACACTAATAGCGACATCATTCCTTCGTGGAGAAGCCCAACACTGGATCCGACCCAAGCTTACACGAATGCTTGAGGACCGAACGGACACTGACGGTATCTTCACGACCTGGGACGGATTCACCACTGCGATTCGCAATGTCTACGGACTTAGCAACGACAAGCAAGTCGCAATCCGGATGATTCAACACCTCACACAGAAGTCCTCTGCTTCGCAGTACACCGCCAAATTCCAGGAGTATTCGACCAAGACCGAATGGGACAACCAAGCCCTGATGACAATGTACTATCGAGGACTCAAGGAGAGCGTGAAGGATGAACTCATGCGCTATGGACACGACCAATCGACACTCGCCAATATGATGAAAGCAGCGATTGAAGTCGATGACGCACTCTATGAAAGGTTCATGGAAAAACGCCACACGGGACAATTTCGCGGACGATCTGGTTATGCTACCGGCGGCCGGACCGCAGGTCAGCAACGTCGCGACCCGGATGCGATGGAACTCGACTCCACGCAACCACGACCTAGGAAAGGCAAGGATGGAGGCCGGGGCAAGCAACACGCCCCAGGAAAGAAACGGAACGGACCAGAATGCTACAACTGCCACAAGGTTGGCCATTATGCAAGAGACTGCCGTGGGAAGAAGATGCGCCCACTGCAGGAAGTCAATGTGATGTCGACTTCACAGGATAACGACCCTCCTACCGACAAGGGCCGAGGAGCGTACGACACCAGTCACCAGACGACAAAGGAGACTGATCACAAGCACGCTGTGCTTCACTGGAGGTTTTGCTATGAGGATCAGTGCCAGACCCATTACAGTTCCAAACGGGACTCGGGATATTTTCCTCACAAACCTCGGAAGGAACTCAACGTCTTGACAACACGCCAAACAAATCAGCAGACAAGGGACGACGGCACAACCGCCCGAGGAAGGTCCCCACCTCCATTTGCATGGGAGGATACGACTCTGCACGAACACCAAACACCATCACCGCAGATGGAACCAACACCAGATGACTCAACAAACACTGGATCGACACGACTACCAACACCAGAAGTTAGCCCAATGCGCTTGCCACAACTACTGCTACCAACCCCACCGACGACGCAGCTCGCTGCAAGGGAGGCGGAGCAACTCGCAACAGAGGAATCATCAGAGGAAGAATACACTGACGATGATGAGCCTGATGACAATGAGCTCATCTACTTCAGTGTGGAAGGACCAAACCCGATCAAGAAGATGATCCTCCACATTGCGCAGAGACACGAAGAAGTATTCCCAAAGATCCAAGGCAAACGACGACTGAACCCACACGAATTCGATTACATGCAAAATGAACTGCGACGAATGTTCTGGAACTACCGCAAGATTAACGTAGAATACAACGCACGACTCTACGTCCAGGACAAACCACCAATGGGCAGTCACTTCCGCACAGACGGCGGGTACGTCGCACCGGACGGCACCATGATCACCAGGACAATGCGGGAACGAGTCATGACAGCAAAGCAACGATTTGGAGAGATGCAACAGATCCAGGAGAGATGGCAAAACGACGAGATCGACCAAGGACAACTCAACAAGGAGATCAGGGATTCCATGCACCAATGGATTGGAACTCCCCCAGGACAATATCTACAACCAGTCTGGAAAGCCATGATCCTTGGACACATCAAAACGACCACGAAAGGACCAGTCAACGTCCAATTCTCTCCAGGAAAGGTCACGCTGAGCCCACGACAGGGACCCCTTCATTGGGAAGTCTCTCTCGAGAGCGCCAGCTCACCGACCTACTTCTCAAAAAACGAATAGGGCCTGACGCCAGGAGCGAGCGCCAGGAACTCAACAACACGAATGCTCCACAACACCAAGCATCAGGAACGGTCTTCCGAACAACATGTACTGTCAACGGACACGAAACCCAAGCCATGATAGATTCCGGAGCCAGCGGAATGTTTATCTCGGAACGTTTCATCCGTCAGCACGGGTTAGCTACCCGAAAGAAACATGATGGCGGGTATGAACTGATGGCCGTTGATGGCTCATCACTACCCGACGTGGATAGCGAAACAGTACCGCTACCACTTGTCTTCCAGAAGCATCACGAGGATGTTGTCTTGGACGTTGTGCTTATGGCCAAACACGACGTCGTTCTAGGCACACCCTGGCTGGAAAGGCACAATCCTTCAGTGGATTGGAAAAAGAGAGTACTCACATTCGAGAGATGCAGTTGCGTCACTGACATCCACCCTGCGCGCCGGCAGCGTTCGACGGCAGATGAGAGAAGGCAGATCAACGAATTGTATCGCCAATCGACAACGATGCCGAAACCACACGGCTCGGACTCCACAGGCACCGGTCAGGCCCGAACGGACCACGAAGTGAGAGTTACCGAAGGAAGTCACGCACCTTCAGAGATCCCTGGAGAATTCAGAAAATGGAAGCGCCTTTTCCAGGAAGAGGAAGGAGCAGCCGCTCTACCTAAACATCAACCATGGGACCACCGAATCCATCTTCAGCCCGGTGCGAAGATTCCATGGGGGCCACTTTACGCGCTATCCGAAAAAGAGCTCGAAGAGCAACGACAATGGCTGGATGAAAAACTCAAGAAGAAGTGGATACGACCTTCCACCTCTTCTGCCGCTTCACCACCATTCTTTGTCCCCAAGAAAGGAGGCAAACTACGAATGGTCATTGATTTCAGACGACTGAACGAAGTCACCACGAAGAACCGTTACCCACTCCCGAACATCGAAGAAATGCGAGATCGACTTACTGGATCCCAATGGTACACCAAAATCGATCTCCGCGACGCATTCTACGCTGTCCGCATGGCAGCAGGAGAAGAGTGGAAAACTGCGTTCCGAACACGCTACGGACTCTACGAATTCCAGGTCATGCCAATGGGCTTGACCAACGCACCAGCTACATGCCAACAACTCGTTAACGACATCATGCGAGACCTCCTCGACATGACGGTCATCGCATATGTCGACGACATACTGGTCTTTACCAAAGGAACTCGGGAACAACATACGAAGGACGTCCAGGCAGTGTTCGAGCGACTCGACAAAGTGGACTTCAGGACCGCACCCGAAAAATGCGAGTTCTACAAGAAGGAAGTCGATTTCCTCGGATTCGTCATTAGCACAACAGGCATGACAATCGATCCGAAGAAAACAACCTCGATCAAGGAATGGCCAACTCCGACTACAGTCAAGGATGTCCAAGCATTCCTTGGACTTGCCAACTACAATCGGAAGTTCGTCAAGGACTACTCCAAGACAGCCACAGCCCTTACGAACCTGACCAAGAAGGATATGCCATTCAATTGGGGAGCCAAACAACAAGAGTCTTTCGACAAGCTCAAGAACGCGTGCACATCAGCGCCAACATTACGAATGTTCGACCCCAAACGACAAATCCAGATCGAGACAGACGCCTCAGACAGAGCGATAGGGGCGTGCCTTACCCAAGAGCACGACAACAAACGACACCCCATCGCCTACTTCTCAAGAAAGATGACATCAGCCGAGCAAAACTATGAAATCTACGACAAAGAGCTGCTAGCAATCGTTGCAGCATTACGCCACTGGAGAACCTACTGTGAAGGAGCAACCGGACTTACTATCTACTCGGATCACAAGAAC
>JAWXCT010000089.1:16236-39917 GCA_034509035.1 Saxispiralis lemnorum
GACGAGGGGGGGCGGACGCTCGTGGCGGTGAGGAGGGCGGTGGTGTTTGTGGTGGTGGGTGGCAGAGTTGGCGACGGCGTGGTCTGCGGCGGGTGGAGGGGGGTTTTGAGGAATGCGGGAGCGGGCAGCGGCGGCAGTCATGGCCGTCTTGAGCGCGGGCAAAGAGTGGGTCGGGGTCCGGCGACTAGCAAGGGTCAGGAGCACTGAGGGTCGGGGGTGCGAGCTAAAAGGCAGGCGGTCCAAGGGAGGGCAGATCTGCTCACGCTGCTCGCGCATCCACGCCATCCGTGCGCGCAGTTGCCAGAAGCAAAATCTCGTGCAGCCGCACCGGCCCTGCTCTCGTGCGCGCCTCTGACACATCGCCCCTGCCCGCCCCCGTCCACATGGCCATGCCCGCCCGCCGCGTGCCCGCCATCACTTTTGTCACCCTGAACCCCCTCTCCCGTGCCCGCCATGTTGCCGCCCGTTGGTAATAACATAACAACACTGTTTCAACTCGCGCGCTGGCCACCGCACCGCCCAAGCACCACCCGCGCACACTGGCAGAACGCTACCCGCCCCTGCCGAGCACTCACCACATCGTCTCAAAGGCCATGTGTGGCACCGACCCCCCTTTGGGACGGCACCGTCACGCCCGTCACGTCCATCTCTGTGCACCACGGCACTTCGCCCACCACGCGGCCACCGCAGCCATGTCGCGCAGCACGTCGTGCGCCCGTCGCACCCATCTCAGACACCGCCCGCCGCGCACGATGACGGCTAACGGCCGCGTCTCGAGGGCGCCTACCGGTACCGCGAGCTGGCTGCGAGGGGCACACACGTGTCTGCGGTGTGCATGGCACAGACGGGGACTACTGCCCCGTCCCGCGACCGCCATGCCCATCCGAGCTGCGTGTCTGCCGTTTGGTCTCAAATTCGCAGTTCCTGTACCTGTACGTATCCCTGGACGCCTCCTCGCCAGCGGCGCTGGGGGGCCACGGGGGCACCTCCGCCGCCACGCCGTTGGGGCGCACCAGTGCGATGGCATTTCCTGGCTCGACCATGGCCGCGCTCGTATGCACTGCACGACGTATGTACTTTGTCGGGCATTGGTGAATAGGGACTGCAGAAGCGAAATTCTCTCGCCTTCAGCTACCCAATGCTGTCTGGTGCTTCTCCCGCCCATCATCGATCAAAAGGCGCGAGCCTCTCGCTGGCCCCCCCGGCCTCCTCTCATCAGTACAGCAGTCTTTCCACCATTGCTCTCAAGCTACGTAGACTCCACCGACCACGGCATAGGTTGCTGCACAGCTCACCACAGCCACCATTATAGGAGGCAAGTATTGCAACCGCTGCGCGGAAACGTGGGAAAAGTGCTGCCGCCCCCCAAAGGAGAGCGGGCACCACCACTTCTGGCCTCGCTCAGCTGCAGGCTGGCGTCAAGCATCCGGCCGCGCCGCGTGCGCCCGGCCTGCGTCTCCCACGTGGCCATCGCGGTGACGCCCGCGATCTTTGCAGGGCTGCTGTGGCTTGCAGCTCCACAGCTCCTCCTGTGATCCTTCCCCTTCTTGCGCGTGCCGCGCTGTTACTGCTGAGATGTTCATCATCCGCACGCCCGTTGCCTCCGTTGGAAACAACCCTTCCGTCCGCCCGAAACACGTATCCGCAAAGCATTGACTGTGCTCGTGCCAGTGTCTCTCGCCAGCCGAAACGCATCGGGCGACGCTTCTGCGAGATCGCTCCGGACTACGGCGTCGGAGGCGGTGAAAAGTAGCTGGCCTTCGTGATCGAATTTATCATCGCAGCCGCGGTAGCCGTCGACAAGAATTCCAGTTCCGGATCACCCGCTAGAAGGACTGACGAAGGTCCCTCCGATTTCCGCCATCGCCGCGCAAGGACGTCGAGTAATTTCGCGTTCATCAATCTCGAGATCGGCCCTCTCGCGAATGGGCGGGGCCGTGCACAGGCGTTGACGTGGTGTGTTTTGTCCGGCCGCGCGAGTCATGTATGTTTTGTCCGGCCGCGTGAGTCATGAGCGAATTGACCTTGCCATTTCGCAGACCCTTATATCTTGGCGTCAAAGGGGTTTTGTGCAAAACACCGACGGCGTTACCGCATTGGCTCCTTGGGTTGGCTGTTGCTAGAGCGTTGCCGAAAGATGACAGTTGTGGGAGCTCGTGGGGTGTGGTCGACTCTTTCCTGACCCCGTTCGGCATGGAGTACAGTAAATTGACAACCCAAACGAGCTATCATCCATGTATACGCATGCTACCTACCCACAGTCGAGAAGTGCGCATACCTGCATGACCTTTCGAATCAAGGTGACGAGTAGTGGACAGACGCCAACGACGCATCGAAAAGCTCATCAATCCGCCGCCGCAAGAGCGCAGCACTGAAGTCACATCATCGTCAACTCGAGAGGGAAACGCATGCATTTCTGACGATTGTGCATCCATAGGTTTACTCCCGAGGATTCCCAGGCCCTGGCACACTGGCGTCGTTTGCCTCGTGCATGAAGACTCGCACTGTCTTGTACCACTGGGACAACCTGGTGGCACAACAGCAATGGGCGCTGCATCCTCCGGCGCGTCTTGGGAGGTCTTTACTGTCCGTTCGTCGAACGGTACGGTGGGTACGTCCATCCGAGGGGCAACAGGATCCAGTCGGATGGCCTTGACAACCGCCTGTGTGCTTCTCTCGCCCCCCCGCCCGCCAAGCGCATCGCGCTGTTGCACGAGGAGCAGGCCGCAGCTGTTATGACTTGCAGCGAGCATGTCCGCGGCGGGGCGGGTTGGTATCTCGAACGCAAGGCAAAGGACCTTTGCAGCTTAGCTGGGTGTAACGACTGGTGTGCTACCAGGGTTCGGACAATTTGGTCTAATGAGCGAAGGCGGTGGCGTGCTCACGGCGGCCAGCCTGGGCCCCCCCAGATCGGAAGATGTGACCCCAGGGAATTACCGGTGTGTATACAGTGGGAAGTACGTAGTCAAAGGAGCTGTGGTGGTACGTAGCGGTGCTTTGATATGCAGCGGGAGGAAGCTCGGATCTGCGACATGTGGCAATCCGAACTCCGTCCGGCCCTGTCCAAACCCTTGACTCGCACGCAGCCAACTACTCTGTCATCTCTGTCTCAGAAAACGTGAACGAGACGACCATCGCAGACGAGACAACAAAAAGCGAGCAGCAAACGACCGCGCCGCGGCGCTCCACAGCAGCGTTTCGTCAGTCTGCGGCGAGCGAGGCGGAAGGAATGAATTTCGTCCGCCAGCAGCAAAGCTCCCTCAAGCACCTCGAGGTGCCCGCCAATCAGCGGCAGCAATGTGCCCCTCGGCATGATCGACGTCCGCCCCCCCCCCTCCGGCGGCACGTCGCGGACTTCGCGTGGCGTGTGGGGCCCGTGGGCGCGCCCATGCGTGGCGAGTGAGGGGGCGGACTCGCTGGGATTGCCACGTGTTGCGCGGGCCACCTGCGACGCCGCGTGCAGTGCCGGGGGGCCTGTGGGTGAATGGTGGGAGGGCGTTTGCGGTTCAAAGTTCCTTCTGGGATAATCACTGTTGGCTTGAGGATCATTCTCGACAAATGCGTACCGACTTTTCTGAGAGAAATACTTCGAGGCGTCTGGCTCTGGAGGCAGTCTGACCACGTCGATGAATCGACACAGCGGTGGGCGAGGTGGTGAGTGCGGCTGGGCCTCGGATGTCGTTGCGTATGCCCGTTGGCCTGCATTGCAGGAACCGCCGACCTGACTCCTCGCCATGCGCGTGCCATGTGATCTGGAAGGGAGCGCTGTCGTGCAACGTTGTGCTACGACTCGACGCCCGACGCATTTGGAGGGACGTTTTCACTCGGCCGGTGCGGTCTTCGCCCGGGCAATGTTGCGTTTTCAACCACGTGCGTTTGTCGTGATCTGTCGTTGAGGCTGTTGTTGAGAGCCATCGGGCGTCTGAAAGGGTCGGTGCGTATGTTCTAGTACAGCCTTGATCGAAGGGGACGGGTCAGCAGGCACGATTTTCTCATCGTATTGAAGTGACAGGAGTCGACGTACAGTGTTCTGGCAGGATGGGCGCAGCGCATTGCATGGTACAAAGGTATTCCCACGTGGCGATTCTGCACAATGCTTCAAAGTACGTACCGTACTTGCAACTTCTTATCGCTGGTCTCGCCTGGAGACAATCGGCTCGCATAAGACCTACAGGTTCAAGTGTGACTAGCCTTTGTTGCCACGCTACGTATCCCTTGACCAAGGCCAGTCAGAAACTCGCTCGAGTCTGCTGGTCTGGCCAACATCGTTCCCAATTAGGCAGGAGGAGAGCTAACATCCTGAACACTTTTCTTCACGACGACACAATTCTTACCCAAAACGGCCGGCCCCGATTCCGACCTCTGCAAGCAAAGTCGAACCTTCGTCCTCCGTCTACCAGACTCAATAGTCCCCATGCCATGCGTGCGTCCTTTTCGGCTGTAAGAGGCTCTTGAGATGTCGTGCAGGCCTATGCCTCCAGTGAGTCGATGTAAAAGAATGGTATGCGCATGCTAAAATATCCGTGGTCAACGACGACCCTTTGCTGGATTAACACCTGGTGATCGACTGTCTGACCACTCGTGCAATCTCATCGCCGCTACAGAATTCAAAGTTAATGGAACGCCGAATTTCGGCCGTGCTCGCCGGGTCATGTAAAGGAATAGTGCTCCAGGCGACCTCACAATGACAACGCAGCTGTCGCGTTTACTGTATGCTCGAGGCCTGTTGTCCACACGCGGGCGAAAGAGATGTACCCCGAAAGGCGCAAACATCATGCAATCATATTCCCTCTCGAGTCGACTTGCTAACGATCGCGTCAATCATCAGCTAAGACAAACTAGAACGCGCCGACAACACCACCAATGCAAAAAAAGGAAGTAATGGCAAGGCCAGATATACTTTTCTTTCACCAGTCCCACTCCCACTTATCATCACGACATACCTCCGTTGCCATCCCGCCTATCTGTCAGGTGGGATCGCACGCTTATTGGCTCGAGTGTAGCCCCACAAGGGCTTTTTGTACAAAATCGACCATCCGGCTCCGCATATTACCCACGCGCGAAGGTTTTTGAAGCCCGTGGATAAAAGGCCTGGTGATGCCAGATCGGCCATTGACAAAAGCAAGCACCAGAACTATTGGCGGGACTCCGCAGTGGACGCTGCCGGCCGAAGGCCCGCTCGCACGTGTGATGAGCAGGTTGAAGTGTTTGCCGACATGTACGGAGAGAACTCCCCGCCGCGACCCTCTGCAAGCGGGATGGGAGGCTGTGGAGCGGGCGCGCCAACAATAACTTGTGTGAAGGGTGACTGTAGGGTTCAATGGTGATTGGCGTGCAGACGCTGACTAACACAGCTCGCAAACTCGCATCGGCAAGGCGGTCGGCAACGCGGCGACTGCGAGGCAGGCGCGAAACATGGCCGATCGATCGCATCGCGTGGGGGCCTCGCTGCTGCAGCAGGATCGTCGGCACGTGTTCCTGACGACGATCGACGTCACGCGCGCCGCGCACGTCCAGGTGGATGCCGTAGGTGCGGGTGGAGGTGCGCTGGCGGTGGACACTCCGCGTGGGTGCGGTCTCGGCTCGAATGGCGTGCGGGTGCGCCGCATAGGGTGATGAGAATGGCCTGATATGACAGACGCAGGATGCTGATCGCCGAGCGCTGATCTTCAAACGATGGTGTAATGATAGCAACGTTGGAAGTTCGTGGCGGGATGGCTCCGCTTCGTGGCAGATAACATGTACACAGCAGTCCGGGACGAGGGTGGTAGTTGCGCAAGGTAGATAGTATAGGTGTCGAGGATGAGAACCACTCACCAGACACTGGTTCAAGCCTTCTGAAAACTTCGCTGGGCTTATCCTCTACAGTACTAATTGCACTCACAAAGGGAGTCAGACCGGCGAGCGGCGAGTCTCTACTCTGCCGTGGTCGCGTCTTCCTCATCCACCTCGATACTTTCCCCAAGATCCGAGGGCCCCTCTTCCCCGTCTTCTCCATGCTCGAGCTTGACCAGCTGATCGAAGTCGCGGTCGCTCAGCTCCTCGTCTTTCATGGTCGCCGCCATCTCTCGTAGCCTCGCTTCCGACCTAGCCTCAGCCGCGGCCTCCTCTTGCACCCTCGTCTTCGCGTCCGTCAGGCATGCCTCCACCCACGTTTCCAGCCTCGAGTTCTCCAAGCGCTCTTGAAGCTGCTCACCTTGTGTGCTATTGTCTGCCACTATAGGCTCCAGCAGCCCCGAATTGGCCGGCCAACGGTGTTGGAGGTTCTTCAACGAGCTGCCAGCGTCTACACAATCAGAGGGCCAGAGATGACGAACTGCATGCGGCTCCGCAAGGAGGTCTTCGCGCGAGCAGAGATACAATGTGCGCCACAGTGCTGTGTCACGGAGACTCTCGAGCAACTCAGAGTCGAGATCCTTCTTCTGCCGCTGCGCAAATTGCTCGTTCAGAGTGTGCCAGTCGTCAATGGTGTAGCAGCGCTTCCAGATGAGGCCCAGCAAAGTTTCGAAGCGGTCCTGAGCCAGGGTCGGAGCAACGATGTCAAGAGCTTTGAGCGCCCAGACATATTCCTGCCCGTGCAAGTTGTACTCCGCCTCTTCAACCACGCGAGGATCCATCAGCGTGAGAAGGTCGATCAAGTCGTCCAAGGGCAAGATCTTGTGGTCCAGCAGCCGCTCCACGTAAGTCTCTAGCATCTGTCGCAGGGCGTGCAAATCTTCGACGGATTGCCCGACCTTTTGCATCGCGACCTCCACTTCAGCCTGACGATCGATGCATGAGACGACCTCAGCCGTAATGTGTCGACAAACACGCTCCTGGATCTCAGCGATTACCAGACCTCGCTGCGCTGATGAAAGACCGCGCGTCAAGTCTTTGCTCGCCGGCTTGTCCTCCTCCGCAGCAATGAATCCCAATTTTGCCATAGAGAGCTCCACCTTCTGCGCCCATAGACCATCCTCCTGCTCCATTCCTGCCCAGGCCAAATCCTGTGCGGCAAGATCGAACCTGTCTTCCGCAATGACCTCGTTGATCCATGCGACTCTGGCTCTGCCTTCGTCGGCTCGCAAATACCTCGTCAGCGCATCTGGCCAGTTCTCTTGGGCGTCGCGAAGCATGATTCCCGCTGTTTCGCCGGAAAATCCTATGTCGAAGTACGCGTTGGCCCAGTCGTCGCCAAAGCGCTCGAAATATTTGCCCACACGCGCGGTTGTCTCGTCAATGTCTTCGAGGATGGCGTTGCGATCCTCTTCGCTCTGAACTTCATTACTGTGGAGTGCCTCGATGGCATATTGCATTGCTCCCACGACGATGAAAGTGAGCGTACGCATGTCCCTGTACTTTTCGGCCAGCTTCAGCCCTTGCTCCGTTTGCCCGAAGTTAGCAAGCGCACGGAATTGGTCATAACGAGCCTGGTCGTAGCTTTCACGCAATTCATCCGCCATGTGCTTGTCGTGCTCTTTGGGCCGCGAGCCAAGCCAGTGAATCCGCTCCTGGTAGATCAGGCAGAGAAGTTCGATGAGCCGCGGATTCAGACTGCTGATGTGGCGTATGAGCTCCAGGAGAGCCGTCTGGGTCTGGTCGTGGATGTGTTTGGCGTACTCTTCTTCCGCGAACTGGCGAGACTGGTCCGCGAGTTTCACGACAGCTTTGAGCATGGTTTCTGTCGATGTCCAGAACTCGGGCAGCTCCATGTGCTCCACATCGTCGGTCAAGACTCCATCCCGAATAAACTCTGGATTGATGCCGTACAGCCGTGCGTCTTCGACTCTGAAAGCGAAGACAGTCTCTAGTGCATTGATCCAAAGCTCATTGCCCTGGAGCAGCATCTGAATCTTCTTCTCAGAAGTATTGCTAGTGTCACTTCGCAAAAAGTGAAGGACTTGCTGCGTTTGAGGCAGTAGACGCTCCACGTTGTGCAAATTGTAAATAAAAAAGTCGCGAACAACTTCTCCAGAGCTAGCTTCCTCAAGCTCAGCGCAGACCTCATCCAAGATTGTTCCGGTTCGCTTGATGTGACTCGTTCTAGCAACGTGCTCTTCGAACGCATGCCACATCGCCTGGCCTGCTGCGACTTTCTCGGCGTCCCATAACAACCGCCACATGGTCCTGCTCGAAAGTGCCGGGTAATTTTGTCGCACGAATGTCACAAGCGCTCGCAAGGCCTGAGCCTTGTACACCAATTGTGTTTCCACAGATGCTGGCGTGGCGGAGATGAACGGCGATGTGGACTTCAAGATCTCCTCGCTGACCTGCAACGCAGCTTTTTCTACGTCTTCGACCGAGTACGTGCTCAATCTCCTTCTCGAAAAGTCGAGGATGTTGTGCTCTTGTAGCGCGCCATGGAACACTGCACGTTCTATTTTGCTCTTCGTAGATATCCTCGACTCCTGCTCCGTAGTATTTGGATCCGCCGCAGATACTCGAATCAGTCCAGCATTTTTGACAAAAGCAACGACTGATGCGTGCCCGCCACGTGCGTCTTCCTCGCAAGCACCAAGTATGGAGTACTGATTGCCAGGCTGCAGAAAGATAGAATCTTCGAAAGCCCCAGGCTGCACGTATGAGGCATGCAGCTGCGCTTCTGGAGAGTCCATGGCCACATCTGTCATTTCGACGAGAACCACTGCGTCTTCAAAGGCCACCATGGCGGTGTGATTCGGCTTGGAAAGCAGCAGACTGGGCTTCTTTGCCGCCTCGTACGCCTTTTCGCTGTGGTAGGTCTCGAGCTGGAGGACGCGGCTGATGTTCACTTCTTCTCCTTCGACGCTGATCTCAAGGATCATATGATTGCAATTGTCCAAAGTGCCTGTCCTGAGCAGGAGTAGGAGCTCGATGGGGTGCTCGGACCCGAAGGTCGTCACTTCGCGAGTTTCCACTGGCTTCTCCAGGGCCACAAAGTCTAGTGCCATAAGATTTTCCAACTGTCCTTGCGTCTCCGCAGCTTCTAGATCCAGCAGCTCTTTCCTGATGGCCTCCTTGAACTGGATCGTGCCTCTGAAAGCGTACCGTCCGTTCCAATCCAGGTCCCACATCTGCAGGTCGGCTTGCTCGGTGAGAGATAGGACCTGCATCTGCCCTTTCGTTCCAAGATGTCTATTGTGCACCGCTGTCACATCTCTTTTCCATGCCCCTCCTCCCAAGAGTCCGAGAAAACTACCAAACGTGCCACCGGACCCATGTTCCGCAGCGCGAAGGAATTGAGTGGACACTCGTGCCTTCCCTTGGGCATCTCGCAGAGTAATATGCGCGATGCGCCCGGAGCTGAGCACGACCACAAAACCCGCGTGATCCGCAGATACCAGCTCCGTCACAGTTTCGCCGGAGAAGAGGCCTCCAAGAGAGCCCTCAATTCCTGTGTTGTTCTCTCGGAAGAGCCCTAGTGACGCCGCGCGCTCGACCGATTCGAAGAAGACTACCTTGCCTGTTGTCGCCGATACCAGAACCAAGCCAGTCTCTGGGCTCCCCACGCTTGTGACGAGTGATGCATGAGGTATCGGTTCGCTGGCGTGCACTTTGAAGGGGACCTCGAACATGCGCGGGTTGGTGACGGGTGTGTGCGAAGTGTAATCCCAAATATACGCCCGTGCGCGCGTGACGGCAAGCGCGTGATGGTTGGCACCTATGCTTCCTCGGTACTCGACCCCTTCCTTGCGCACTTCCCTCGGCGTGCTGGGGAGCATGCGCACAACATAACGGCTGTTCTGCGTTAAGACCGTTGCACCATCCCCTCGAGTGCCAGTCCGCTTGACCGCGCCCTTTTTCTTCTCTCGCAATGGCATGTCCATCTCAGTTGTCAACGTGTCCAGAGCCTCGCCGCGAGCCATGCTCTCTTTCTTAGGTCTTCCTTTTGCTTGTTGTGATTCGACAATCGCTGTTGGCGTGTGGTTGGCATTCCCATTCATTTTGGGTACACTGGGTATCTCCAAGATGCCATTCATTCGCTCCTCATGTTTCGGCGGCACGAAATTCTCCTCACTCAGCTTGCTCCTTTTTCTCCGCGGTGCGCTTTTGATACTCTCGCCATCATTCTGTCGTTGTCGTCGACGCGGGTTGCGCACGGTAGAGCGCAGCGCGCGGTCGGTACCTGGGGGCTCAGGGGTATTCGAATGCGACATGCTTCTGATGCAGGGAGGAGCGCAGGGGGGAGGACAACTGCGCAAAGTTGGTAGGAGTCTAGATGGAATGAAGGGGGTGGACTGCGACCAGCAAGGGCGATGTTTACCACTGGAGCTCCAAGTTTGGGCTTTGAAAGTTACAGGCTAGCTTCTTTCGGCCGCTTAACCCCGAAAGGACGCCAAGAGGTCGAGTGAATGAACCAACACCTCCCTCGCTACCTTACTTTGAAGCTTTTCATACAGGATGAAAATGCGGTGTAGGAAAATACATGGTTCAATCGGTGAGACTCTGGCATCAACGGCCATTGAAGACACCAGCGAAGGCGCGAGCTTCGATCATCGTTTCTTCATGATCATCTATTGGCCAGCCCAAGGGTATGCAAGAGCCGCGAAATAGGATCCAGCTAATCTATGGTCAAGCTAAAGCTGCTAAAGCTGCACATCATTCTGTACCAAACGAACCTCTTCACCAGGTTTGAACGCAGGCAGACCAATATACGGGCATCCATCGCATCTGAAGGCATCTCCTAACGCGCAGTTCCCACATGATCCAACCTTGCCCTGCACGGTGAAATCCACCTCGGTGAGATCGTCGGCGTTGAGCTTCGCAAGCTTGGCGTCCGCATTCTTACGTTTCGCTTTGTCCTCTGCATCAAGTTTCTCGGCTAGGCCGCAAGAGCAATCTTTGCACGCCCGACGGCGCTTGGTCGTAGGTTTGCATGCGTCGGCTGTGAACGTGAAGTCAGCACGGCCATCTCTGTAATGGATGAGGGTTGGGCCTTACGGATGATGATTGGTTTCTGTCTGTCTTCCTCCGTCAGCAGCGTGTCGGGGTCGATCTGATCCGCTCTTGCCAGCTCGTCGTCATCTGGGAGGTCGGTGTCGCCGTCCAGGTCATCATTGGTGTCCACAAACCCAACCCCCGCAGGCGTCGAGCCCACAAAGCCGGCTCCGTTCATCTGTCCATCCCGCCCTCCATTGCTCGTTGAGATATCCACGCTCTTTCTCTTCGCCACGTTCGCGGCCTCGACCCCATTCGCAGGCACAGCGGCAGCATTAGCCTTCTTTTTTCCGACATTCAAGGACACGGTCTGATTTGCTGCCGTATCAGGTTTCAGCATCCCGTCGGTGTCCACCTTGGTTAAGCCAGCCAGGATCGCCTCCGTCTGCTCTTCCCTAGTATGCGCTCCGAATCCTCCGTCTTGTGACTTCAGTCTCCCACCGGCCCTCATTGCAGACACTATGCGCTCCATGACCTCGCGACTGAGGAGACGAGAGCTTTCGGTGCGCGAACCGTCGACGTCTGTTAGGAGCAAGACAACATCATAGGTGGCAGCGGGGAGAGCGACAAGACCCATGGCAAGACGGTCCAGCATTTGCAAATCGGTCATGCTTCGGTCGTATGCTTCGGCAGTAGAAGCGAGGCTCTCAGGGTGTGCGGAAACCGAAGGCGGCGCCAGTAAAAGGGTTCGCTGTGAAGATTTGGCGGGGGTAATGGTGGAGGACATGTCGAAGTCAGGTATATTGTCGATGGTGACTGCCGGGGCCATCTTGGCGGTATTGCGTGAGGACAGGTTGACACAGATTGGTGTAGTGTAGTGTAAAGCCAGAAGGGTGTATTGTAGTCACTTGGCCGTATCGTGAGTTTTTGATCAAGCGGAACGAGGCGTTCTGTGCTTGCCTTGCCTCTGACAAATGGGCCCTCCCTCATAGGTGACGTTTGCGGCCGATACCGGAGAAAGCCGGAGAAGCTGGGCTGCAGTGCCCAAACAGGCCCTCCCATCCTGAGCCCGAGTCCAACGAGCACAACACATCTCGGTAGATGACTATCTTGATACTCATCGCACCACAACAACAAGCATCGCCCTGGACTTTGACGTCGCGTGGTGCTTCGACTGCAGCCATCTATCTGGGGCTGGATGGGCGCCGACTCGGTGACTATAGGTACACAGAGCATTTGCTCGGCGCCATGAGCGATCTCGTCAAGGCCTCTTGTGTAGCCAATCTGCGGCAGGCGTTCTTGCACGTTCTGGCATGGCGCCCGAAGAGCGCATTGCCAGGAGCACTCGCGTACCATCCTAGCAGACATCGTGACGGAGGATCGTTGAGTGTCGACTAAAACGCAGTCTCACATCAGGGCGCGATGTCGTTCGGGCTGTGGGTCGCGGTTTCGTTCAAAACCTTTCTTGCCTTCTTCCTTGGTCTGTCCACCCTACTTTTCTCATTGCCAGTCATCATGCCTTCTGTCAGAGACGCGGGCGCGTTTTTGCTCGCCTTGTTCCTGCGGTGTGGAAGCGGGCGTTCAGCTTATGGGCAAGGTGGTGTCAACGTGGATTGTGGCTCGCCGGACAGCGCCAACATCTCGCTGCAATGGTATCGTCCAGCAAGCACCAAGATCAACGACCTGTCGACAGCACTCGAGAGCGACGGCGTCTACGGTTTCATATTCAACTCGAGTCAAGGTCCCCTCGACACTTACAATTGGTGCAACATGCCGCATACGAACCCGGTGACTTACTCTAAGGCATCCTCTGACTTCAAGTTGGAATATGTGGAAGTCATTCACCGACATCACAAACGAACGCCGTATGCGAGCAACACCTTTCCAAAGGAGACCTATTCGTGGTATTGCGATGATGCAGCTCTCGAATTCGGCGGCAAGCCCATCAATCCGTATGGAAATAAGTCGGCTTCAACCTACTGGGACGTGTACACCTCTGTGTCGAACCCTCTCCGTCCGGAGGGCTTCAATGGGACCTGTCAGTTTCCTCAAATTACCCGCGAAGGTCTTGACGACAGCTGGAAGCACGGTGTCGACTTGAAAGCGGTCTACCATAACCAGCTTAACTTCCTGCCGGCTGACTACAGCCGCGACGCTGTCTCATTCCGCGTCACCAACAATGTAATTACTTCACAAGTCGCATCTATGCTGGTGGCGGGCATGTATCCTTCTCAGGCCGGCCGAGATACTGCTCTTCTGATTCAGCCTGATAGCGTCGATTCTCTGGAGCCAAGCTACTCGTGCCCATTTTCTAGCGATCTATTCAGTTCGTATGGCTCGGGATCGTCTTCGCCTGAGTGGCAGGAGCACCTTGATCGTTCTTCTCGTTTGAAGAATCGCCTCGACTCAATTTCAGGAGTGGAAGCAGATGACTCGGGATGGAACATGAGCTGGGACCACTATTGTAGGTCTCAAGCCTTGTTGATTTTTTCACCGTTGTTCTGACTGCCGTCCAGTTGACAACCTCTCCTCTCGACTTTGCCACTCCAAGCCACTCCCATGCGACGCAGACAATAGCAGCAGCTGTGTAAGCATGGCTGAGGCCAACGAAGTTTTCCGTTTGGGACAATACGAGTACAGCTTCATCTATCGCGACAAGCAACAGTCTCTTCCGGCGAGTGTCGCTGGCTATGGGATCTGGGTCGGCGAGCTAGGGCAGAATATCCGTGAAGCGATGGAACCTGAGGGTTTCGCCTCTGCCGAAAGACAGAATGCTGTTCCCAAGGTCAAGTACAGACACAACGTCGCGCACGACGGATCGATGTCTCGTCTCCTCTCGATCCTGCAGCTTGACGAGATGGTCTGGCCGGGAATGGGAGCTGAGCTCGTATTCGAGCTCTACAGTAGGGCGAGCTGCTGGTACGTGAGGGTGCTCTGGGGCGGACAAGTCATGAAGAGCTCGCACCCAGACCTCGGGCGTCTGGATATGTTGCCCGTTGAGCACCTGCTGGCATACTTCGATGGGCTTGTAGGACAGCAAGCGACTCAAGTGCCGCATTTGTGCGAGCATCATTGAGGGATACGAGTGCATCTGCCGATTTCGGAGTGTTTCGAAGAAATAGCCGTGGGGGCGACGAATGGTCGCATCAACACCTTAGCAGACTTAAATCATCCCCCTTCCCAATTGGGCAGGTGCACTTCACGGAAAGATGCATCACCCTTGTCGGCTCCAAGCAAGTGTGTGGGTGCATCGCAGTCGAACATGGACGACTCTATGCTTGGGCACAGCATGGCCGTTCAAGAAGCCTGTAGTCTCAATTGTAAGTTCTCCACACTTCCCATTGTTGCTGAGTTCAGGTTATGGGCAAATCTGCTGAAACTCAAAATACGCCGAGGTTCAAAAAAAAAGGGAGAACAATCTGCTTTGAATTTCTTCTTCGTTTTCTTGCCACGCAGGCTACGTCACTACCTGGGCAATTCACGTAAATTTCGGGTCTGCTAGTTCATTCGGCCCGTATGTACTGGTAAATCACAAGCGTGAAACATGTCGTCGCACACATTCGTCGACAAGCAAGACAGCGATGAAGTTGAATACCCTTCGCTTCACCTCAAACAAATATGCAGCTGATACGGAATCAACGAAGTGGAGGCCAGGACCCCTTGTATTGGAAGACCGCGTCGCCTCACTAGAACCGGCGATCGTCAAGAACGTCGAGGTAACCAGCGGATCAAAGAAATACCCAATCAAAAAGGTCGAGCGCCTGCGCAGCTTGCAGCAGCTTGCGATTTGCGAAGTCCAGCCAAGCCTGTCATTCAGCGGGGCGGTTAGCTAGAACGAAGGGCCTTAGGACCTTGTCAATGAAGTCGAGGACTTCTACAGCGGCAGAAAGGACCTCATCAGGGACAAAATCAAATCAACAGACGGTGTTGCCGAAGACAATGGCACAGGTCTTCCGAGCCGTCTCGACGGCTCTATGTTCGCGGAGCATTGGCAATATGATACACATGCTCGTCGTCTTCGGCAAAGTCATGTCGCTGCGGGACTTCATCCATGACTTCAGTTACCCGTATGAGCTGAAGAAAGACCCTAAGAATCACAAGGATCATGGCGCAGCTGTCCTTCAAAGGTAGGACGGCTTGGGATTCGAGCGGCTCGGTGACGGCCAACCAGGGCTCGAGATGGGCCAATGAGCTTCGAAGGGGAATGCAAATGAAGCGACTGGGCCATGGGACCTAGCAATAGAGGTTAGACAGCTGGGTCTCGCAGTCGAGCAAACGTGATGCATCGATAATCAGATGGAAGAGTATCCTCGATCGCAGCGAAGCCAAATGAGGTGCACGCAATGCTATCAATCGAATTTTCGCGGCCCATCCCACTTTGTGAAAGACCATCATCACTCACTCCCGTTCTCATTCCATCGTCATGTGCATCGCGACCTCGATCGAAAAAGAAACGCCCGTGCCTCCGCAACGCCGTCTGTTCCATCCGCTCTCAAACTTTCACCATTTGATCTGCTTTCTGTGTGCGACGGTGCAGGAGTGTGCACCTGCGCCCGAGCGGTCAAACCACAAAAGGTAAGCCCCAAAAACAACGGGGCCATCATCGCCTCTTCCCTTGTTGCGACTTAATGCTATGCCATCCCGTCCTTCTCCTTCTGCGCCTGCGCAATCCCCTCGGCTATGCCATCGGCATCCTGCTCATCCACGCTTGTCCCCCGCTGCAGCGTGCTCTCCTTGACCGGGCTACCGGTCTGATTGTGGCTGGTGGTCGGGTGGAGCGTAGGAGTGCCGCTAGGCCCGCTGATGGAACCGTTGTTCGAGTGCGAAGCGGTTTGGCTGCCATTGTTGCCGCCGTTGGCGCTACCGGTGCTGTTCTGCTGCGAGAGGTGCGGAATGCTGTCGGGGCTGAAAGGATGTTAGTGAACAGAGTCTTTCACGACGAGCGATATGGTGCAGCACGCACGAAGGATGCTCTCTGCCTAAGCCACCGACAAGGCCAGCGTCGGATTTGCCCGCCTTGCTCATGGCGTAGTCGCCGCTGTCGAAGTATTTGCGCTCTTTGAGCTTGTTCTGGAGAAGGTCCTTTTTGTTGGGCAGTTTGCCGTAGAGGCGGAAGAGCTTCTGCTCTTCCTCCGTGAGAGACTGGCGTCGCACTGGTTGTCAGGTACTGTTCATGAACACGATAGGTCGCAAACGGCGTAGAACGTACGCTCACATCCACCTTGTTCTTCTGGTGCGGGTTCATGATGGCTGCTCGATCCTGCTGGACAACGATTCAGCTGTCGTGTGGTGTCGCTGACTTGCACGAGCTCTCGTGAGCTTCAGCAAGGTTCGGCGTGCGTGGGGACCAGTGATGACTTTTGGGCCTTGTCCGTCTTTGTCTGGTTCGGCTCTTGAGCGGCGCGGTCGCGCTGACGTGAGCTCCGTTTGCTTTGTCTCTTTGTTGTCTCTTTGAAACAGGCCGTGTCTGGAAGTCTCAATTGGTGGATTCGCGGGGCCCAGCGAATGGCCGTTTCGCGAAAAGGAATCGACTGGACCGCGAGCTCCGAATGAAGTGACCGGATGAGTCAGTCGCTAGGCGATGTGAGTGAGCCTGAATCCGAGGACGCAATTGATGAGACGACAAAGGTAAGGTAGCGATTGCGCACGAACGATCGAGAGGAGTTGGAGGGAGGAGGTGCGATCGGCGGCTTGGGAGTCGTGAATGTAGCAGAAGCGGTGGTGGTCGAGGCGCGCGTGACCGGGGTGACGTGTGCTTGCCCCCAAAGCCAATGCCCGCCCGCTCGACCTGTCTGTGCTGCTGTGGTGGTGGTCAAGCTCCACTGGCACGGGCACACGCGGGCACAGGTTGGGGGGATGGAGGGGCACGCTCCGCCTCACGCCTGTCACACGCATGTGCCCCGGAAACGCCGCCCATCAATTCGCCATCAATGTTTCAATCAAATGGAAGGCGGACGTCCAAAGCTTGTTTCTGGCTTGGCGTGCGCCAGAGGAGGCATGCAATGCTGCACACGTGACACGACCATCACCTTTTATCCCAATAAACATTTTCTCCCACGTACACAAGCGTATCAAATTCCGCACTATCCGTTGCTAGCTTCTAGGCGTCTAGAAGCCAACAATGCGGTGATCTACACTCAGAGCCTCACCGTCAACCTGCAGTCCGGAGAACAAGAGATTTCACATTTACCGTCAGCATGGGGTTTGAAAAGCCCTCGTCAGGAGGCAAGACGATCATAGTTGAACATCTCGATCCGGAGCTCGAGGCCTGGCAACAGCTGGAGTACCGCACCATCGCTCAAGAATGTGCCGCAACGACCCCTCAGACGTCATTCCTTCTCTCCGGCCTGCAGAATGCCACAGACACCTCCTCTAGCCTTGGACTTCCAGAATCGAACACCACCGAGTCCAGCGTCGAGTCCATGTTCAGCGGTCCTGAGGAGAGGGCCAAAGTCTGTCTATTGGACCCGAAAGCTGAAAACGATCTTGCGCCAGAAGACGGTGGCGAGTTCGACGTGTTTGTTTTTGGAGGCATCTTGGGAGACGAGCCGCCTAGGGGTGAGTCTGACTACTCTGTGTTCGACGAAGTTCTCCCCTAGGGAAAAGTCGAGCGAGAGTGCCGAGCAGATCGTGTGCGCTCGACAAGCCGCTTACGACCAGGTCCAGATCGCACCGCAGAGCTCCGCAAACTAGGGTTCCCTGGCCGCCGCTTGGGCACTGAGCAAATGACTACGGATACGGCAGCTAGAGTGACGCGCATGGTCGTCTTAGACAAGAGTGAGTTCTTTTGCCCTCGAGCACTATGCACATGTCTTTGCTAACGTTTTTTGCCTGATTTCACTATCTAAGTGTCCCTCAAGTCGATACCCTACTGCGAAAGACCTGATATCGAGATCCCAACCAGTGCCAACAACGAGGAAGGCGTCCAGCCGAGCGAGAGCGTCAGCATGCCGTTCCGCTACGTGAAGGACGAGCGTACCGGAAAGCCAGTGATGCCGGAGGTATGGCACCTCTTCCCACATGTGTCTTGGCGGCAGGTTGCTGACTCCCAGACAGGGGATGCGGAAGCTTCTGGCAAGCGATGCAGACAAGGGCATCATGGATCTGCTCTAAGCCCAGATGCAGTGGCCGAGACCCATTGTACGGTCGGTATCTGCGATGAAGCGATGCGTGAGATGGTTAACGAATCCCTCGGGGGGCAAACGTCCCGCCGCCGAGAAAAGGGAGTGACCGCAGGAGAAATTGCCGTGACATGGATAAAGATGCAAATGAACTCAAGTCTCCTCAGAGGCGCGGTTATATGTAGATACTGCACATTTCGGTAG
The DNA here is from genome assembly GCA_034509035.1 of Saxispiralis lemnorum. Lineage (NCBI taxonomy): Eukaryota > Fungi > Ascomycota > Dothideomycetes > Mycosphaerellales > Aeminiaceae > Saxispiralis > Saxispiralis lemnorum. Next base: position 34,398 of record JAWXCT010000089.1, read on the forward strand.
GACTCATCTCTTCCTGACTGCTTCTTGCATTCTTTTGCCCGTCGTGAAAACCCTAGCGTCTTTCCTACACATCCTCCGCTTATCGCACCTTGACAAAGGAAACACGCTTCGGGACCTCGAGTGAAAGCAGCCCGCCCCTGAACGCCGCGCTCAGAATGGTGTGGTCGATAACGTAAAAGAGAATTAAACAACGGGCTGCCAGGCATACAAACGTGCCAAACGGCCGTGCTCCGCAGGCACTTTGCCAACCTCGGCGGCCTCATCTTCCAAGGTGCTCAACCCCGCTGGTCTGCCTTCGTCTGACCCCGGGCCTCGATCTTCCACTTAAGTCTGCGCCAGCGGCCATCGCCGCCCTTGTGCCAGCAGAAGGGGGCACATGCGTCGGTGTTCCTGACGTCTCGCCTGGAGAAGACGACGATCCTCCCATTCCACGCGATAACGCTGGCAGACCGCCTTGCGCGATACTGAGTCGGCTCTGAGCTCGACGGTGCCCCGTGCCTGGACGCGAAGAGGCGGCGGAAGCGGATGGCGGACGAGGGGCCATGCCGTGAGGGCGACGAGCGGCGGCCGTGGGGTTCGTGGAAGGGAGGTTAGGATTGAGGTAGTCGCTGCCGCCGTTGTTTGCGGTGAAAGAGGAGTTCTCTCGACTTAGAGGACGGAATGGCGAGCTGAGCGCGCTGTTGGCGCGGGCGGAGGTGCGCCTGGTCTCGAGTCCTATCTCGTGGGACAACGGGGTGATGCGGCCTCCGCTACCGTTGCTGCCACTGCTCCCTGGTGGTGGAGGCAGCATGGGACTTCCAGGTGCAGATGCTCCGGAACTACGCCGCTGATGATTCATGCCTGCGTATCGGACTCCTGGGCTGACATCGGAGCTCTTGACAAGCTCGGAAGCCATTTCTCGGACCAGTATTGCTTGGTCGGAGCGGGCAAGGTCGCGAACCTTGTCCAGCAGACCATACCGTGCAAGCAAGCCGCCTTGCTCCAGGCTGGCGTCGCAGATGCTGCGAACCACACGCAGTAGGTTGAGTCGCACCAGAGGTTTCTTGGCGTGCAGCTTGATGGCGCTCCGTTCGAAAAGTGACCGGTGAGCAAGTGAGGCAGCGACCGGCGGACTAAGTCGTAGTAGCTTTTGCAGCGGCTCGAGGAGGTTTTCGAAGGCATCAGCTTTGCTCTCGTTGAAGGAGGTGAGAACTGCGGAACTGAAGCGGGATGTGGTTGACAAGAGATGTTCTTCAACTTTGGCAGTCTCTTCCTGAAGCCAAATGAAGATGGCGTCTAGAGCAGTGACAGCCCAGTATTGATCGGCGAGCAAGCCAACATAGAAATGGAGGCCTTTGTTCTGCCAAAGTATCTTGCGGCCAACCTTCCCGCTATGAGCCATGTCGCAAAGGATGGGCAAGGCAAATTCCTTGAGTGGCCGTTCGGTCTGCACGATGCGCTGCAGAAGGGGGATTACGCCCGACAGTGCTGCGTCTTCCTGCCTTGCTTTGCTCAGACGGCAAAGGTTGTACATCGTGTTGAGGACTTGATTCGAGATCTCGCGGAAATGCGGTGCTTGCATGCTGGCTCCCAACAGGTCAGTCAACACTTCGATGGCGTTGCTGTTCTGAAGAGCGTCGAGCGTGGTCGCAAGCATTGACAAGTTCTTGATGAATTTGAGCATAGTGATCTGGTGCTGTGGGCTCATTCGCCTCAAGTCTTTCAGCACACGCTTCAAGACCATGCGATCTGCGACCGTCTCCTTCACGTGATTTTCCGCTTGGCTAAAGAGCAGGAAGATGTTGACGATCCGTCCTTCGACTAGCTGTGCGAGCTCTCCATCTTCATCCAACACTCGGTTCAGTACGAGGCTGAGAGGATATAGCACGGAGCTTCGGCTGAAGATACGACAAAAGTCGTTCTTCGGGGTAGGTCCTTGCAGCTCGAATACGCTCCAGACACCGTTGACCCCCACGAGCACCAGTTCCCGTCCGACATCCGATTCGTACTCCTCTTCCAGGAACTCCACAAGCACGTTCAGTCCCCCACAAGACACGAACATTTGCAGCGTGAGCGTGCTCGTGACATACATGCTTCGCACAAACGCAGCGGCCTCAAGACGAATGTCCGAGCTGTACTTCTTGTGTGCAAATTTGCTTATGATCGGGATACCGCCGACGAAGCACAAATTCTCCTGGACTTCCACGTTGGAGGGGCTGATGATGGCGTTGACAATCTTCAGGAGGCGTAAAATTGTTTGCGGGCGGATGCAGGTGTCCAAAATTTCCAAGATGGGCAGCATGCCGTGGCTGCTGACAATCACGCCTTTGACGTCTGGACTTTCCAACAATATGTCCAGGAGTTGCTCTACAATCTCGCCTAGAATGTCATCCGGTTGGCTGAGCTTGAGATCTGAAACGAGTCCTTCAACTAGCATGCAGAGCCTTGCGTGCTTGTCCCTTGCCACATTCTCCTCTAGGTCCACCTCGTCAAGTTCTTCCTCGAGTGCTGCGAATGGATCGTCTTCCTCCTCTTCATCTTCAAACCACGGGGACGAGCTGCTCACCTTGAGCGTGCCGGAATGATCAGACTCCTCGCTACCATCGGAAAGGCTTTTCGGTGATCGCGTCTTCGCGGGCTGCAGATGCATTAGACCTCCAGTGTCTTCACCGAAACAGAGACCCGTGAAGTCCTCATCCTCTTCGTCCTCGGCATACTTTTGTATCTCCAAAGAAGATCGCCTACGCCGCATCGCAGCCGCATCATTCACCAAGTTCAAGGGAGTGCGCGTTCGGCGCGACACACTGTTGCCCTTGAGTGAGTTATGGATGCTGCGCATGTCGTGCGGCTTGAGAGCACTGTGTGGGGAGAATGCCGCTAACTTTTCTCGGAAGGCATTGTCGTCTTCCGGAACGAGGTCTGAGTAGTCTTCTTCTTCGTTCTCTCTAAACCTATCCCTATTGTTGACCACTGGGTGGGGCTGCTGCTTCTTCGGCGCCGCCTTCACCTTCGTGCCTTTAACGGGCGTCGTACGCAGAATCTGGGTTTGAGGCTGAGAGTCTTTGCTTCCCCTCCTGTCGTGCGGTGCTTTAGTGTCTGTCGTTTTCTTTGCCGTGCTCGATGGGGGCCGCCGTCTTCTTTCCTCAGATTGCGTTCGTGTCGCGTAATATGGACGGACTGTTTCCATCGGGTTGTCCTGGTTCAGGCGCATGGGAGAGCGAACAGTCTTCTCACCATCAAAATCTATGTTGTCCTCCACTTTACCATCTAGTTCGGGGATGGCGTCGAAGGTGGCATATCTCTTCAACTTTTCAGCGCTCATCAACCCAGCAAAATTGTCTTGAGGCTTCAAATGAGCGGGCAATTGAAGCGCCGAAAAATTGGTCGTCAAAGATTCAAAGTCGTCATCCCAATTGTCCTTGCCTTCTTCTGTTTCAGGCGACTGATACACATCGGATACTTGCCCGTTTCGAGGGGTGAGCCTCAGAGCGCCTTCTGCCCCTAGCGGGGGACTTCTCGCGTAGCCCCCGGTTGGAGCCTTGGTAACTCCCGACCTAGATCGAGCGGTAGTCCTTCTCCCGCCACCTACGTTGCCCGCATGTGCGTTCGGTGGACTCGCCTTAAGCGCCTCATTCCATTCTTGCACGCTCTTGACAGCTTCGTCGTATTCCGTCGGCTTCTTCGCCTTGGCTTTCTTGGTGCTCATGATCCATGGATGCTTGAGTAGCTTCTTCGCCGTGACGCGCAGATTGGGGTCTTTCTGGAAACACTGCATGAGGAAGTCCCTCACCAATGGGCTGGCGCCCTCGGGTAAAGGTGGATGGTCGTCGTTCACGATGCGAAACAAAGCCGGCATGGGCGCCAATTTATGATATGGCGGCTTGCCGTCGAGCAATTCGATGACTGTGCAGCCCAAGCTCCAGATGTCGCTGGCGGTAGTTGCGCCGGACAGCTCAATCACCTCTGGTGCCATCCAATACGGCGTGCCAACAACATTGCCTTCGGCCAACCCCTGCTGGTTGGTTGCCACACCAAAATCTGCCAATTTCACCAAGCCCTCCTTCGTCGTCAAGATGTTGGCGCCCTTGATGTCGCGATGAATTACACCCTGCTCGTGCAAGAAAAGTAGACCCTGTAGCATTTGCGCGGTGTACAGGCTGACCAGGTTCTCCGGAAACTTGCCAAAATCCTTGCAGATTCGGTGTAGGCTTCCGTTCTCGCAGTACTCGAGGATGATGTACAGGCTATCGGCAGACTTGGTCGACCCATGGTACTTGACGATATTCGGGTGGTGCAGGTTTTTGAGCAGATCGATTTCTTGCATGATGATGTTGAGCTCGGGTCTGGGGAGATCGGCAAGGCGGACGCGCTTGATAGCAACGGTTTCCCCAGTGCTCCAGTTCAAGGCGCGGTGGACCGATCCGAAGGCGCCTTTTCCCAGGCAATCTCCTAGTTGCTGTGGGAGAGTCAGCAATCATCTACTGAGAAGAAAAGGAGAACGTGGGAGCAATGGTTTGGCAGGCGGTGAATCTGATGTGGCTGTCTTAGACATGCGCAAGGCCATTCGACACCTTGCCGCTGCGCATCGTGTCCTCGTTTGTGTTCTGCCATCGCGTCGGAGGTGTTTTTGGATAGAATCGAACGTACGAAATCCTTCAGCCCTTCCACCTCTCTCGCGGTCCTCGCTGTTGTCCCATGTCGCCCTGCCTTCGTCGCAACGGCCACCGCGCCGATATTGCTTTCTCTTCTTGACGGCGCTGCGCGACTACCTGGTCTCCCCGAGCCTCCATGACCTTCGTTCTCCTTTTCCAAGCTTCCTCTGGCCTTACCGTGCCTTGTTTGCCCAGTGCTATGTTGCGATTGGCTTTTGGGCGTGCCAGACGCTGCATTTTGCGGAATCCTCGGCGTGCCAGCGCGAGCCTGACTGGCAGCTGTCGAGGCGCGAGCGGCATTGGGGGGTCGGGAACTGGAGGTAGGCCGAGCGGTCCGTGTTCCCGGCGGAGAGGGAGAGGGAAGAGGAGGCATGATGAGATTGCTGTCGCACTATGCCACGGGCCCGTCGCTCGGGATGGAAAACGCGAAGGTGGCCAGAAGCGTTTTCATGGCAGGCGTGGCATGGAGGTCCAACAGCCCTCTCGGTGTCGGACGGTTGCGGAAGAGGGCAGGCACGAGTTGAGGCGCACGAGCAAAGGCAGGACGCTCGGCCTCGACGGTAATCCCGCTGTCTACAGGCAGCCGTTGAAGCTGGCGAAGAAGCCCAAACGAGCGGCGGATGAAGCGGGCAGGAAGGAAGGAGGTGACTGAATGAGGACAGGAGGGCCGTGGGCGCGAGCGCGGGTTGGATGGGACAGGACGAGGTGGTCAGTGGTGAGGTGCGTAATGCAGGACGCTTGTCCAACGTTGCAAGAGCGCAGCACGGCACCAACCTTTACATCACCGCCGTCGCCTGCCCTGATTCACCATCGGAGTACAGCAGCACACCTCGTGCAGAGGTGGAAGAGAAAAATCGAAAGCGGATAGGGGGGGGAAGGAGGAGGAGGG
>JAWXCT010000089.1:40017-53739 GCA_034509035.1 Saxispiralis lemnorum
GGCGGGGGCTTATGAGGTGATGACGTGGGAATTGTGGCGTGCAGCGGTGATGGGTGTAACAGTAGCCGAAATGCGATGCGAATTCAATGAAATGCAATATGAGATTCAAACCTCCCTTCACCTTCTTCCAAGCCGTAAGGCGGATCTCTGAAAGTGGCAAAGGCCGTTTCGAAAGGCTGAGAGACGAAAGACCTGCTACATAGATGCCCTTGATTGCTTGAAACTTCATCGCGACAGGCTCTCGATGACCGACCGATGGCTGCCGCACGGGGTTGAAGTGTCGAGAGAGAGAGAGAGAGAGAGAGAGAGAGCAAGTGCCAGATGCATCTCCGGCGTGAGGTGCCTCTCACGGGCGGGGAAATGATGGCTCCCGTCTGCATCGCTCAGGTGACAGGAAGAAGTCTCCCCCCCCCCCGAGCCATCTGTGGAAGATGCTGGATGTGTGCAGAGACAGGAGGGTTTGATCATGTCGCTTCGAGACCTATTCCCTACTCGCCGTGCAGTACATACCATTCCCCCAATCCTCCCAATTATCCGCCTTCCCCCTCCTGGAACAAGCCAGCTGATAAGTATCAACACCAAAAAAAAAAAAAAAAGAAACAATCATGGGTATCGTCGCAGTATTCCCTCCCCCCACACCGTTCCCCCGGCGCCAAAAATCAAGCAAGAAGCCCCTCTCACCAGCACCGCTCTCCTCCGCCGGCCCGGCCTCCTAAGCCGAAGCCGCAGCGACAAACGCATCCACCGCGGCCCCCTGAGAGCTCGCCGTCGCATCCGCCCCCTGGCCCCTCGGATCCTGCCACTTGGGCCCGAACAGCGCCTCCCCCCTCCCGGCCCCATGCTCCCGCCAAACCGCCTCGGCGTTCTGTCTCAAGAAGTCCGCGTACCGCTCCTGCGGCGCCCGCCGCTGCAGCGCCGCCAAGTTCCGCACGAAGACGCCCTTGAACATGGCGGGCGTGGGGTCCGCGCGCAGCGGGCCGCCCCACTGGTTCTCGGCGAGGATGCCGGCGGGCGAGGTGAGGAAGTCGAGCGCGGTGTCGGCGATGGCGGTCGCGGTCGTCAAGTGTGCGGCGTCCGAGGTGAGGGCGGCGTACTCGACGAGCGCGCCGGCGATGACGCCCTGCGTGTAGGTGAAGGCCGGGCCGTGGGCGCGGCCGCAGTCCGGGAGCGCGAGCGAGTCGTTGAAGAAGCCCTGCTCGTGGTGCAGCGCCGAGGACATGAGCCAGTCGTGCTGCTCCGCGGCGTTTTGAGCGTACCAGCCGCGACGGTGCGGGACGCGGTTCGCCAGCGCCGCTGCGACGGCGAGGTAGAGCTGGTTCGTGATGGCGTTGATTTGTTGCCCCGGTGCCTGCACGCGCATCCACCAGTAGCCGCCGCAGGGGCCGCGCGGCGCGCCGTGCATGTCGGAGTAGATGTCCTCGGCTTCGGTCAGGTATTTGCGGTCGCCGGTTACGTCGTAGACGCGTATCCAGGCCAAGGCCCACCAAGCTTCGTCATCGAAGTATTCATTGAGAAAGGTGCCGCCGAAGGCTTTGCGCGCTTCCGTGAAGGCCGTTTCGAAGATCGGGAGGGTTTGGGGGAGGAGGGCCGCTGGGTCAAAGGCGGTGAAGTCGGCTAGTGCGGTGACGATGTTCGCGGATTGCCACCAGAGGTCGCTCCAGGTGCCGGCGTCGCGGTCCCACCACTTCCGGTTGAGGGCGTTAATGGCGACGGCGGCGCGGCCGAGGTTGGTCGGCGCTGCGAGTTGTGCGGCTGGAGCGGCTGCCGGCGCGACCGGCACGGCTGGCACAGCTGGCAGAGGGGAAGAGGTTGACGAGAGAGGGAGGGTGAGGAGTACTGCCGTCGAGGCAACCAAGTTGGATAGGAAATGCATAGTAGACAATAGATAGAATGACAACAAAACGGTAAGATGTCCAAAGGAAGGGCTGATTGAAGCGAGAAAAGTCTCGGAGTGGGCAATAGGAAAAGTGAGAATGGGCTGCGACAATAGTACATATACTCACGTTTAACATCTGCTGGCCCTATTCCAAGATAACAAGCCAGACACCGCATGACGCCCAGTGACCAAAGCACTGCCATAACGGTTCAGCAAAGAAGTAATTGCTCCACTCCGCCTTGGTTGTGCGGCCTATGCGGTGGAGAACCCATGATCTGTCTCTCGGCGAGAAACATCAAACCGGCGCCGTTTGCCTAGCACCCGCGCTATTTTGGCGACACAGGACGACGGACGGCGATGCCCGACGTCGAGCACGGGGCTGACACAAACCGTTTGAAGGCCCTCCGCGAGGACATCAGGAGGCAGGCAGATCCGGAGGGATGTCGATCAAGTGGGTCGGAGTGCTGTGGGTGGATAGTGGAGTCGGCAGTGCCAGGCGTGTCGCGCAGAAACGGCACGTGCAGCACGCGTGCGAACAGCCGCGAGACATGTTCCTGGACCACGAGCGATGTCGCCCACACGGATGAAACGCTGCCACGGCGGCTCTGAGTTGGCAATTGCCTCGGCGCGTAAGGAGTCGCGTCTAACCAGATTCAAAAAGCCGGCTTCGCCCACGCTGCCAGTCACTGTAGCACTTGTGTTCGACAGTGCACGCGATGACGGCGCTTCGACGTGGGAGGCCGAGTTGTGGTGTCCGAACGGGGCATGTTTGCTGGGACTTGCTTCGGATCTGGGCTCCAACCTTTTGCGGATCTCGATGCGCCATTTGCGACTCGCAAGCGTTCGTTGTCTCCTTGCAATCGCTTGAGGTCGGAGGTTGTTGAGCGAGGACTGGACGCGCTAGAAGTGACGTTAGGATCTGAGGGCGGCTATCTTGACGCTTGACCAACCCAGGCCTAGTGCGGCTCTCCTTTTCAACATCTCGAACATCTCCGCGTTTCAGTCTCCCCCATCCACAGCCACGTTGAGCGATTTGTCGCGAGCGATGTAGCAGAGTCGTCGCTCAATGCGTTGGAAATATCAAATCGCAAAGGGAGTGTTGTGCTGCAAGTGGGATGCGTTTACCATTAAAATCCGTTCACTCCGCTACGCTGGACCTTTTGCCGCCCATCCGGGAGTCTTGTGAAGAATGGAGAGGGATCATGTGCTTGAAGAATGCGACCCGCTCACTTCGCAAAAGCCGGGAAAGTCTCTCTGTGTCCTTCTCTCTAACCCTCTTATTTCGTTGAACACCTCAACACAATGGCGGCACCAAGTGCCCATTACACGGCTAGCACTGTACATTTCCCGCTTTTGCAAACGTCGAAAGCCTTAGCGAGTACCACTCTAGAAGGCTACTGAGAAAGGCAGTCCTGCAAGCTGGCATGGCCCATGGCGGTGCAGCTGTCGATGTCGATAGCGTTTGGCGGCCTCAGCAATCGATCTGCTGCTGCCTACAATCCCTGAACGTGGCCGCATCAATTGGTGACAATGAGGGGCAGGCCGCGTCATTTCTTGAAGACTCGGAAGAAGCAACCAGCAAGCTTGGGAGACAGGATCTGCCCATCAATTATATAAGTCCAAAAGTTTAATTTTCTTTCCCATTTTGTTCCTCGATTCGCAAACGCTCCACCAGGAGGCACAAAGCACTAGTCGGCTTCGTCGATGCTGGCGCCATTTCAACTCAAGACGAAATGGGTAGTTGTATAGGAGTCTTGTGATCTTGCTGAATACATTGCCTCAAGCCCAAGTGTGAAGTTGTCAAACTGATCGAGGCGAGGCCCTCTGTTAAAGCTTAGAAACCAATGCAACGCAGCTGGAGGCTCGCTCTCGGTCCGAGACCCATGCTTTCTATTTGCCTCATTCGTAAAGCGCTCTGTAAGAGTGAGCCAGAAGAGCTCCACAGTCCACGTCCGTCATGCTACTGTTGAAGAGAATCCTCCTGCTCGACTTCCATCGTTCCTCACGACGAGCTAGTTTCCTTGGAAGAGAGAGCGCGAGAGTCGGCAGTAACGAACGCTGATACATAAACTGCGATTGATCTCCAACGCAGAACGCCCCTTGTATATTCTATGCACGCTACTCTCTCGATTACAACTTGCTCTTTGCCTTGCCGCCATCCTCCTGCTTCCGGAACAGCGTTGAGCTGTCCGGGAAAGGATCGACCGTGATCCTGTTCAACGGGTTCAGCTCGCTCGCACGGTAGAACATGTCCTCGTACACCTTCCCATCCTTCCTACCCAAAGAGCTGTCGAGCTGCCAGTCCGAGAAATCCCAAGAATCGACCAACCGCACGGCATGCGGTCGAATCTCCTCCATCAACTTCATCACGGCGCTCGTCCGCGCCAGCTGAATCTGCCGCACCGTAGTCGCGGACGAGGTGTAGAACTCGCTTGCCTCCTGCTCGAGCGTGCTAAGCGCGTGCAGCCGGTATAGCTTGTGCATCAGCGTCAGGGTGGCCGGGTCAAGCTCGTCCGATGTCGACGGCGACTGCAGCGTCTCGTAGAAGTTCTTGACGACCATGTACTGGCTGTGTGCGCGGCTGAGCCGCCAGAAGTCCACGAGCAGGGCGTTCCAGCTTTTGCCCTGCTCGTCGCGGTGACGAAGAGCTTCAAAGGTGAGGAAGGCGCTTCGCCACGCGAATGCGGCCACGATGTCTGCGTCGTTACCTAGCACGTCAAAAGCCGCGCCATGGTCCTGGCGTGATAGGAAGTACGCTAAGATCGCTGTGGCGTCGTTGCTCGGCTTGTTGCCCTGAATCACGCTGCGTGCGGATTTGAGCATGTAGCGCGCCACCTGCTGCGTGAGCATATAGTTGTCGCCTTCCCAGGTCACCGTCGGCAGGTAGGTCGCCCACTGGTCACCAATGGCGGCGAAGGACGAATAGCCGTGGCCTCCGCAGGCACGACGGCAGGTTTCCAGGCCCTCCGCCGCGATCGAAGAGGCTAGCGACTTCAAGCCGCAGCTCGTGGCATGCAGGTCGGCAAGCAGATCTGAACCGGCGTTGGTTTCTTCAGGGCCGGGACCACGTTCAGGCCCACCAACTTTCCCAACATCCTGGGACATTTTGGCTTGGTTGGCCGAATAAAGCGCCATCATGCCCTTTCCAGTAAAGTGCAAAGCGAAGGTGGTGGCGAGAAGAGGGAGCAGTCGCATTTGCACCGTCGTATAGTTGAGGACTTGATTCTCGCCCTTCTGCCATTGCGGCGCGTCGCGGTCTTGAAACTGTCGGCGAATTGTTGCATATCGCGTGGCAATAGTCACGCCACGGGCCAAGACACTACCGGCTTGCATGACAATGGTAGAACGAACCCATGTTAGGGTGCCAAACACCAGGCTGGGTGAGGAGGGGCGCTTGTACGTGCTGTCCTGGGGATCGACGGAGGAATAGCGTGCCAGCATGGCGATGTGGGGAACGCGGACGTTTCGTAGCGCCAGGTAACCATTGTCCATGGAATTATAACGAAGAGGACGTTAGCACAGAACGATATAGACCAAATATAAGCTGCAGGGGACCGCATACCCAACCTTGGGGCCGATATCCCCAATATGGATGTTCTCCAGGGGTTCATGGGTCTCCATGTCCCGAATTTGAACGACAAACGGATGTGGACCGTAAGCTTTGCCCTTGATAATCAATTGGGCCATCACCACTGCGTGATTCGCGGTCCTACCGAGAGAGCCGATCCACCACTTCAACGCAGTCAGCGTAGGCGAATTGATGGAGAAGGTTTTGTCCTCTGGATTCCAGGTTGCTGTAGTCTCCAGCCCTCGCACGTTACTCCCGTGTCCTAGCTCTGTTTGTGCATAGCAGCCAATGTACCTGTATGCATTCGCCGGCTTCAAGAAACGCTCGTGCTGCTCTGGTGTCCCTTGATCTCTCAACGTGATCAAGAACATCGACTCGTGCAGTCCATAAGGGCCGGGCTCAGCAATCAGGTCATTGGCCACCATCTTGTCATCTTGTGTCCAGTTGTGCTGCACTGCGATTCTCCTCAGTTTCTTTGCCCGTGCAAGCGCAGTCTTAAACTTGTCGACTCGGCCGGCAAAATAGTTCTCGCTTTTGTCAAACGTCGCGTCATTTTCCAGAATCTTGAGAATGTCATGCTTCCGTTGAAGACCTTCCTTTGTAAAGAGAAACTTGGAAAGCTGTTCGACGTTGGCGTCGGATTTGTTGCGTTCCTCTTCCAGAAGCTGACTGCCTGGCGGCCCACCCGGCTTCAGGTCGCGGACCCATTGGGGAACTCTGCTGGTCATCTTGGTGCCGCTGATGTGATGTGGGCTTGTGATGAGTTAGAAGGAGAGGTTTCGGAAAACAAAGAAGAGCGACCAACTCGCTCATATGCCAATCGTCTCGGCTTCGGCTGGTCGGCTTCACAGTTGGACGTTGCGCCTCGCAGCCTCGGTAGCTTTCATACATGGAAGGTATGGCGATCATCAGATCGTGCTAGGGCCTCTCGATACGTCATTGCAGATCGGCGGCTTTTTTTGGCGTCGTGACATGTGCAGTGACGTGAGATTGAAGAACGAATAGCTTTGCTTCCAGTCGTGCAACCTTTCGTCTGCGGCATCGTGCCTATCATTTCTACAACTTGTGGGCGTAGACACGGCCTTAAAAGACGCGCCTTGCCCAGAATGTCTTCGCGGGCATTGCGCCGAGCGCAGCGGGAGCGGGAGGAGCAAGAGCAGATGAACAAACTCAAGGAAGCGGAGGAAGAGGAGGAAGAGGACAATGAAGAAACGTCTGCCGCATCGAAGCCTTCTGCAAAGAAGAGTGCATTTGCGATGCTGAATGAGCAAGACGAGGAGAATGACGATGCGGACGTGGCAGCTGACCACGACACGGAAGAGAACGAGTATGCAGCACACCCCACAAATAAATTAAGATCCCAGGCACCGTCGAAAAAGAAGAAGAAAAAGAAGAGGGGCAAATCGGGTGGTGCCAAAGAAGACACGTCCAATGAAGCCGGAGACGATCAATTGGACGAGATAGACAAAGCACTCAAGCAGCTTTCAACGGACGGCGACACTTCGCGTCCTGCAGCGACAAGTGCAGGGATGGATGACAAATTGGACGAGTCGTCAAAATTGTTCGCTATCGAGACTACACACCTTCACTCCCAGAACGAAATGCGACGGCTTTTTGGGAGAGCCGCTCTCGAACAAACCGACGACGAGGACCAACAAGCACAGAATGCGAATGTCGGCGGGAACAGACGGCAGCAGCGGCAGATGCAACAAGCAGGTCTAGCTCAAGCGCTACGGGGACAGCAAGGCAGGGGTGGAGGTCTTGCGGCAATGGCTCTGCGGAGGAACATCTTCATTCAGGGAAAGGAAGAGTGGCCACAAGCTACGGGAGGCGGGCTAGGCATGGAGATTGAAGAAAGACGGGCTGACGGAACCATTCTCTACCGATTTGTGCACAACAGGATATACCAAGATGTGCAGGGTCAATTCGAGATGGCTGTCGAGAGCATGGATCCCAATCGGTTGGTGGTTTTGCTTCAACACAATCCGTACCACATCTCGACGCTGCTACAAGTGAGCGAGGTCGCAAAGCATCAAGGAGACCATGCCACCTCGGGTGATCTTCTCGAGCGTGCACTGTTTTCGCTGGGAAGGGCAGTGCACAGCACGTTCGCCAAATCGATCAGTGAAGGCAAGGCTAGGCTGGACTTCGCGAGACCAGAGAACCGAGAGTTCTGGCTGGCGAGCTGGCGATACATGCGGAACCTACACATGCGAGCTACATGGAGAACGGTATATGAGTGGTCAAAGTTATTGCTATCTCTGAGCCCGCAAGACGATCCCTACGCTTTGTGGCTTGTGATCGACCAGTACGCTCTGCGTTCGAAGCAGGATCTCGACTACTTGAACATCAGCCGCAATACAGAGTTCAGGAACGTACACCGAGACATGCCGAATGTGCAATTTAGTCAAGGGCTGGCCGAAATTCGGGCAGGGAACCCGAGCAAGGGCAAGCAAGCGCTCTTCAGGGCCGTCGGTCGTTACCCATGGGTCGCTGCACGACTGATTCGAGAGATCGGCCTTGACGCTCCGCCTGCAGTATGGGGAAAGGAGGCTCGCACCAAGACCGAGACGCTGTACACAGAGCTTTACGCTACATGTGCGAAAGATCTCTGGAACACGCCCGAGACATCAGCCACGCTGCTCGAAATCGCTTCTGCTTTGCCCCCCGATACCCCGACCGCCCCCCTTAAAGAAGGGGAGATCCAGCCGAACGAAGCTCGCCATGCCTTGCTGTCAGAAGTACCGTCGCTCATTGCTCTCCTTCCACGACACTACACAAGCACTTTCACATCCGTCTCCGATCCGTTACCCCCCAACGACTCCTACCCCTCTTACCTCCGCGAGCGCCAGATCGCTTCAGTCCCAGATATGTTGCAAGAGCTACAGGACCTTCAGGAGTTCTTCGAAGAGCTCTTCCCGAACGGGGAGCTGGACGTAGCTCGTGCGGACGGACAAGGCGACGAGAACGGCGGGGAAGCGATGTGGCAAAGGATACGCGATAGTGGGATGGACTCCAACCTGGTGTTGAGGAGGATGCGCCGCATCCCAATGCTGAGGGATCGATTGAATGGGCTTATCGGAGACCAAGTATGATGTGATGGCCAAGAGGGGGCCCCCTTGAAAGTTGGAAAGCCAAGCTTCGACAGGTCAACGAACTGAAATTATCCTCTCGCCAGCCCGTTGACGGCATTAGAGGCTTGAGAGGCTTAGAGAGGCATCGGAGAGCAATGTGTAAATTCCCTTCCTATCAACGCAATCGTCCGTCTCATTGAGCTCTTCAGCACATGCTGCAGCCCGTGCGTGCATGTCTTTGTCTTTGTGCTCGTGTGCTCGGCTTCTAATCGCCCACGCCAATCTCTCGGTATTAAGCAACCAGACCGCGGAATCAAGCCGAACCCGATCGCCGACCCCGTTTGGCGGCCCCTACCGCTCTGTGGGGAACAAGGGTCCGAACTCGGAGAGAACAGGCGAACATCACGCCCATGCTGACCAAACATGTGCCGACGCGCAAAGGGGCTGCTGGGCCCGGCCGTTCTACTGCGTATGAGTACCATCTCTTTGTTATGCAGGCGACTCCCTCCGTCTGACCGCGCTTACCCTTCCCGCATTTCTGGAACATCATTGTGCTCAACATTGTCGGCGACAACATCTCATCGTAATCACTTCGGAGGCTTGAGTCACCACTAGTCGCCGGCGCACAGCTTGCGCTGACCGTCAGATCTTGAGGACCATGCGCTTCTTCAGCGAGAAGGAAAAGGCCCTCGACGAGGCGCCTGAATACAATCCGCAGAACTATCCAGGCGCAAACGGCTACGATGACGCTCCGCCAGAAGCGCTAGACGACTTGCAGCTGGTCTGTCCGCCGCACACGACCGAGAGGAGACTAATGACGAGGATCGATTTTCACGTCATTCCATTCCTCTGCATCTTGTATCGTACGTGATGTCTGGCGATGGCGAGGAAGAGGGCTTTCAGAACTGATTGCGTTGCAGTGTTGGCATTTCTTGACCGAGTCAACATTTCCAATGCCAATATCTTCGGTCTGTCGGAAGAGCTCGACCTGGAGAGGGACCAAAGATACAATACGGCGCTTGTAATCTTCTTCGTTCCCTACTGTAAGACCCAGCGCAATAGCACATCAACCGGTTGACCGCATTCTTACATACCTTGCAGGTCTTTTCGAGATTCCCAGCAACATCTTACTCAAGTACGGCTGACAATCTTCTCAAATTTGCACTGTCGAGCAAGTTGCTGATCACTTGACAGGAAGTTCAAACCTCATGTGTGGCTCGGAGCCAACATGTTTCTCTTTGGCTTCGTGACCATTGTGAGTCGTGCAACTCCGATCAAGACACCAAATGGTCGACCAAATCTAATATTGACAGATGCAAGGATTGGTCAGAAACTACGCTGGACTCTTGGCGACCCGATTGTATGGATAGACGTTTGCATGAGTCAACCGCAGGGGGGATTTACTAACATGGTACCTTTTAGTTTCTTGGGCGTCTTCGAGACTGGGATGTTTCCGGTAAATTTCTGTGACTTTTTGCATCTTGACGCTCGCTGACTTTTTCTAAGGGCTGTACGTACTCCAGTCAGGGGTCGGAGCGGCCAGTTCGACTAATGAGCACTAGGCTTCTACTTGATTGGAATGTGGTACCGGAGATCTGAAGCTCAAAAACGGTATTCGTTCTTCTTCTCATCAACAACACTTGCCGGGGCTTTTGGCGGCTTGCTGGCTGCTGCTATCGGCAAGATGGATGGCATTAGGGGTTACGCCGGATGGCGCTGGGTAAGTTACTCGCATCTTCGCCCAGCTTGGAAATCAAAATGCTGATAGATCGCGCAGATATTTATCCTCGAAGGCGCCCTTACCGTGGCCGTGGCTATGGTATTTTTCTTCACACTTCCAGACTTCCCTGAGGAGTCGAAGTGGCTGCGTGACGACGAGAAGGCTTACGTTGCCGCTCGCCTGCGAGTCGATCAAGGCGATTCTGGACGACATAGTCGAGTCACGCTCAAAGACGTTGGCAGGGTCTTTAAAGACTATAAGGTCCTGGTGGCTGGGTTCATGTACTTTGGGTTGATTGTCCCAGCGTACAGTTACGGTAAGCATGGACGCGAAGTCAATTCCGTTCTTTTCGCAATCATTGACACGACAGCAGCGTACTTCGCGCCTGGAATCATCCAATCCTACGGGTACGGACGAATTGAGACTCAGCTCCGCTCGGTTCCCCCCTGGGCAGCCGCTTTCGGATTTTGCATGTTCGTCGCAACAATGTCAGACTGGATGAGACACCGCTTTGCCTTCGCAGTCGGCTCCATAATCGTCGCCATCGTCGGCTTCGGGATCCTCATCTCGGTCACGGACAACACCTCGCTTCAATATGGGGCCCTGTTCCTCGTTACCTCGGGCACGTATACCGCGATGCCCGTTATTGTTTGCTGGTTCAACATGAACCTGGGCTCTCACACACGCCGTGCAGTCGGTTCTGCGTGGCAAATAGGCTTTGGAAATATTGGGGGTACGTGCCGCTGGCGTTAATATCGATTCTTGGAAATTTTTCCAAGTTTTGCAGACTTTTCGGATTTTTCCCAGGAGAACAAGCTGACCTTGTGCTCTCAGGCATCATCGCCACCTTCGCTTTTCTAGAGCAAGATGCACCGCAATACATTCCTGGCTACTCCATCTGCTTTGGCTTCACGGCCATCGCTATCATTGCGAGCATCATCTACGGCCTGGGATGCTGGCACGCAAATCGGCAGCGTGACAGGATGCCGAGAGATTTGGGCCTCACCTCGTCCGAGAAGACGCAGATGGGCGACATGAATCCGGAGTATCGATACCTGCTTTAGGGTGAAGAGAGAGGGGGTGGAAGTTTGCGAGTTTCCCAGAAATTGACATGCGTGAACGATATCTGACGTCATTGAGACGAAGGGATACATTCAGGGGCTGCAATAAAGCGGTTGACTTCAGAGCAGCCGACGGTTGCAACCCAAGGATCGTTGCGCCCATCAACATATGGTTTTTTTACAGTAGGAAAAGTGCGTCGCGCAATCTAACAAAGAATCTCGCGAGTACAAACTCGGGGTACGACCGCATGACCTGACACGACATCAATGTTCTTGCTTCGTCTGATATTGATTAAAATCGTGGAGTTTTCGGTTGTGCGGACTTTGAGCCAGCTGTAATGGTGAGCCAGTGGAACAAGCCCTTTGGCAGTGTGTCCTAAGCCATGCGATGCAGCTCATTCTATAGCTTGCGAATGATCGGTTCTCATCTACTTCTCTCCTGAAGATAGTGGATCCTGGTGACTGATTTTAGTCATCGACATCGATTTCTGACTTCAGAATTCTTTGCACTGGAAAATCACCATTATCTTTGTGTAACGTACGTGGACCGTTATCACGCGCACCACGCGTGCATTTCGCGTCAGACTGAGCGCCTGGAGGGGACATTTGAGACAGGCAAGTGGGCTGTTCAGGGACAAGGAAGAAGGCGCGACCAAGACCTGAAGCCCACTCCAGCCGGGCTTCAGCTGTTCGCACGTTCGTCTCGAGACCTGACACTTCCGTTTGAACTTCAGTCCGCCTTTGTCGGTCGCCACTGCCAACCGATGAGAACGAAGCGCTAAGACGCTCTGGTCGAGCTCGCAAGCCCGTGAGTTATGCGGACGAGTCGTATACGGAGATGGCAAAGGAGGGCACAACGAACGCAACAAAGGGCAAGAGGAAAGCCGCGAACAGGACGACAACGACGACGAACAGTCCAAAAAGACTGTCAGGAAGGCCACCAAGAAAGTCGCTTCAGCTGAGGACGAACACGAAGCAGTGCCGACGAAGAGGGGAAGAAAAGCCTCGACCAAGGGAAGCCTGGGACGAGGCAAAGACCGCCAAAGCCGCGAAGAAACCTGGCAAGGTGCCCAACTGGCATGCGAGTGCGGCCTCGACGCGTATCGCCAGAGACGAATCCAAAGTCAAGCCGCTGCAACCTGGTGAGAGAGAGACACGTCTAAAGCCGTTCGTAGCAACCCTGTCCCGGTACTCTCCAGATCCCCTCGCCCACTAACACCAACCTCAGCTACATCCCCGAGCCCCCACCCTTTCACACCGCCTCCCTTCAACGCGCCACGACCCAACGCATGTACGTCACCCTACGCCTGGCGGGCTCGCAAGGCGACGTCTACACCATCACGATTTCGCACCTCCCCACCTGTACTTGCCCGGTGACGGTCTTCTCGCGCGGTGGCGCGGAGCGCGTGTGCAAGCACATCCCCTACGTCCTGCACAACGTGCTCAAGGTCCCCGAGCCGCTGGTGTACCAGCAAGCCTTCCTGACGGACGAGCTAAAGGAGATTTTCGCCGCAGCGCCGCGGCTACCGGTGGAGGTTGCAGCGGCGGAGGAAGGGAAGCACGACGGGCGCCGCAAGGCGGTCGAGGAGGACTGTCCCGTGTGCATGATGGCGTTTGAGGAGGGGGAGGAGCTGGTGTGGTGCCGGGCGGCGTGCGGGAATAACATGCCCAAGACGTGTTTCGAGCAGCGGGCTGAGGCGAAATCGAGGCTGGGGGCCGTCACTTGTCCGATGTGTCGGTCCGAGTGGGAGGAGGCGTCCAGTAAGGTGACGGTTGCGAAAGTGGACACCTCGGCCGGGACGAGGACGGGGGGTTATGCTAATGTTCGCGCTCAGCTGGACTACGATGGAGGGGATCGTGCGGTAGGACGCGACACCGATGTCGACGATATTGTTTTCGAGTCCTGAGGGCTTGCCACTACATCGCCGGTAAGGAATCGTAAGGACAGACATCCAGATGTTAAAGGGAGAGAAGCAGCGCGAATAAAAGCCTACATTCTCAATCGTCCCCTACATCAGTGATTTGAACCAAGTTGGTAGGAGGCCATTGAGCAAGACCTGCAACCCCTTCCCCTTGCCTCCACCTTCAATAGTCGCCGAGTCCGGAAGCACAATTTTCGAATCCGCCGTCAGAAACCCCAGCCTCGTCGCCCCTCGGCCCGCAGGAACCCGCGCCGGAGTGCCGGGAAGGTGCGCCTCCGCCCCCTCCAGTTCGGCGTCCCTCGTCTCCCACGGCCCATGAAACGTCACCCTCTTCCCCCTCCCCTCCTCCCCTGGCCCAACACAGTTCAAAAACGTACATTCATCCCACAACCTCCCCAGCACGCGATCCCGCAACACCACCTCCCCGGCCGTCCATTCCTCCCACCTCACCCTCCTCTCTTCAGGCCCGATTTTCCCGGCATACTCCCCCTTCCCCTCAGC
>JAWXCT010000089.1:56408-79652 GCA_034509035.1 Saxispiralis lemnorum
CGTGAGGGGCGCGAGGTTGGTGCGGTCGATGGTGGCGAGGGCGGTGGGGCTGGTGAGAGGCGTGGGGGATCCTGGCGTTGGGGTCTCCGAGTGCGTCTTGGTGTTGGATTGCGTCTTCGTCTTGCCGGACTTCGTTTGGCTCGTCGTCGTCGTCGAGGTCGCGGTCGGGGTCGTGGTCGCTGTCGATGTTGATGCCACCGCTGTCCCGGCACTCCCGCTCCGCAGCATGCTGCTAGGGCCAGGTCGTCGAATGGCCGGCGACGAGATGGTGTAGGTGACGTAGGCCCGGTCGAGGTTGAGGTGCAGATACTCGTCGTTGGCGGCGCCGGGGGTGCGCGAGCGCGAGAGGCAGGAAAGGCAGGGGGAGAGGGGGAAGTCGATGCGGGGGCAGAGGTGGTCCATGGGAGGTGGGTTTGGGGGTGGTGGTGGTTTGGTCTGGTTGGGTGTGGATTGCTTGTCTGGGTGGTCGTGTGAAGGTGAGATGGTTGAAATGAGGGAGGGTGGTCGGATTCGAAATTGGAGGATGTGCTGACCAGAGAGACGAAAAGAGCCAACGACTAACAGCCAGATAGTGAGCAGAAGCAGCGCCGAGCGAACGACAAGACAGCAGATACAAAGAGCAAAAGTGCCTAACACATCGCGACGTACCACAGTCCCTCTTATACCACATTCCCCTACTCATCCCACATCATCATCCCCCATGATGCCCTTCGAGAGGCCTCAGCTCCCCCCAAGCCCAGTCCACCAACTCCCTTCCCCCGAAACAAGAAGCCACACCACTCCATCCGCATCAAGACATTGAACATCCGCAGGTCTTTATCGACGCCCCCCACAACGTCCACGCAGATCCCGCCGAGGCAGGCGCGCGGCCGCGCCAGAGGCCCGAGCAGAGCCGTGCCCGGGTTCCGGGGGCCGTTGCGATCCCATACACACAGCACAAGTACGTAGCCGTGGGCGGCGGTCACGATTGCGCAGACCACAGCCAATCGCGGCGCTGTTATCGCCGACCCAATGCCTGCTTTCCCCCACCCCCCGTCCCATGCAATCAACATCTCCTCGTCATCAGTCGGCCAGGCACGAGCGCAACGCATGCGTGCCCAACGCTCGTCCCCGCTCACGCCCCCCGCGATCTCGCGTACGAGATGGGGCTTTTTAGGATTCATGTTGGAAATGCGATCGCGATCTCAAGGCGATCACCCGCGTGCGCGCGCGCGCGCCGTTGCGGCCGTCGGGGCCGGAAGGGGGAGATGACAGATGTCGAAGTCCGATGTGACGGGGGTCTGCGACGTCGGTAGCCAGACTACCGGGTCGACCGGGGGGGACGATGCATGCGCAGCTGACGAGGGTGTGGAGGCTCAGGGCAAGCACCACACCCTCGCGCGCCCGCCCGATGCGGCGTGATGTCCTGTTTGCGGCAGCCTGCCTTTTCCTATCCAGTGCAGGCGGTGTCCCGGGGGGAAGGGGGGGGGGCGGTGGCGTCGCTCGACGCGCGATCGACTTGCTGTGGCTTGCAGGTTTCCAGGGGTGGCACAGTGGCACGGCGCAGGGGAGATGAAGATCGGTCTGCCTGCGCCGGGGACCGGGCTCTCGGGTGCGCGCTGGGGGTTCGGCGGCCGATGCGTGATCGAGTGATGCTGGCGGGTGACTCGGCGCGCGCGTGTTGGGGACGGGAGGAAGGTGCTGTCTGGTGTCTCGCGGGCCGGGAGGAGAGAGAGGGCCCAACAGGACTGTCCAGCCCCACGCCCTGCGCCCTGCGGGCGGATCAGCAGATCTGCAATTCATCTCATCGATCGGACGACGCATTCCCGACAGATCGCCCAATCTATGGAAGGCGCAGTCGCCAGGTCGCGGTGGAAATGATCATTCTGTTATCGCGGCTTGACAACGCTCGAGGGACCCGAGCGGCTGGGACGCCGAAGCGGCTATCTCTGTGAGACATTGCGTGTGCCACGTTCATTGGTGTGGCACAGGGCGGGAGTTATCCTTGGGTCGAGGAGATGGACGTGGCACTGTCATCCCGAGGCGGTGGTTTCCTGTTTCGGGGGGCCGAGCAGGATGAGTGCTCTGAATGCGCTTGGGAAATGTCAGATTCGGTTGCTCGTGGGCAGGAGGAGGACGGTGAATGTCCGAGCTTGTAGGAGAAATGGTGTTATCGATGCACTATGCAATATTGGAGCTCTACCCCTTCTTTCCACACCGTTTAAGGCTCTACTTCATTGTCACCAACTCCTCCGCGCTCGTAGGATGAATAGCAACACAGCTATCAAAGTCCGCCTTCGTCGCACCCATCTTGACCGCCACGCCAAAACCCTGCATAATCTCATCCGAACCCAACCCCAAAATATGCAGCCCCACCACCTTCTCGTTCTTCCCCTGGCAGATGATCTTGTACGACGTCGGCGCCTTGTCCTGCGGCTCCATCATCGAGTAGTACATGGCCGTGAAGTTGCTGGTGTAAATCTTAATATCATCGTCGCCGTATTTCTCGCGCGCCTCGGGTTCCGTGAGGCCGATGCTGCCGACGGGCGGGTGCGCGAAGACAACGGAGGGGATGTTGGAGTAGTCGATTTTGGCGTCGGCTTTCCCGCCGAAGAGGCGGTCGGCGAGCTTGCGGGCGGCGGCGATGGCGACGGGTGTCAGCTCGAAGCCGCGGTCGCAGCAGTCGCCCAGCGCGAAGATGTTGTCGACGTTGGTGTTCTGGTAGTCGTCGGTCATGATGTGGTCCTTCTCGTTGCGCTTGACGCCCGTCACGCCGAGGTTGAGCTTGTCGAACTCGGGCGTGCGGCCGATGGCCCAGAGCAGCGTGTCGATTTCCATGCTGCCCTCGCCGTTGCTGTCCTTGTAGTGCAGGCGCTTCTTGCCGTCACCCAAGTCCTCGAGCTTGCTCTGGCTCGAATTGCGGTGGATGTGCATGCCCAGGCGCAGGTACTCGGCGTCGATCTTCTCCTGCACGATGGGGTCAAAGGGCCGCAGGAAGCGGTCGTGCCGGATGAACAGGTGCGTCTCCGTGCCCAGCGCGTTGAACATGCCCGCCATCTCGATGGCAATGTAGCCCGCGCCCACCACGGCCACCTTCTTCGGCTGCTTCGTGAGCTCGAAGAACCCATCCGACGTGATCCCCAGCTCCGCGCCCGGCACATCCGGCAACGTCGGCTTGCCGCCCACAGCAACCAGCACCTTCTTCGCCTTCACATCCACCTCCTGCTCATCATCCAACCTGACAGTAACCGTGTTCCGATCCTTAAAGCTGGCCAACCCATGCAAGAACTCCACCTTATCATTCTGCAGATTCCTCTCATAGATCCCATTCAACCGCTCGATATACTTGGCGCGCTTCTCCACAAACGTCGCCCAATCGAACGGCTTCCCGGTCTTGACGTCGAAGCCGTAGTTCTTCGCCTCGTGCAGCGTCTCCTGCAGCGCCGCCGCGTACCAGGTGATCTTCTTGGGCACGCAGCCGACGTTGACGCAGGTGCCGCCCAGGCGCTTGTTCTCGACCACGATGGCCTTGGCGCCGTACATGCCGCTGCTGCGGCGGGCGGCGGCGAGCCCGCCGGAGCCGCCGCCGAGGACGAGAAAGTCGCATTCTTTCTGGATCGGGGCCATG
Source organism: Saxispiralis lemnorum (assembly GCA_034509035.1). Lineage (NCBI taxonomy): Eukaryota > Fungi > Ascomycota > Dothideomycetes > Mycosphaerellales > Aeminiaceae > Saxispiralis > Saxispiralis lemnorum. The sequence continues at coordinate 60,016 of JAWXCT010000089.1, forward strand.
GTGGTGGGCGCGGGGTGGAAGTGGCGGGTTAGGGTGTTGAGGCGCTGAGGGGGAGCCGTCCGGAGCGTGGGCCTGGCGGAGGCAGAGAGCAGGCGAAGGGAGGTTGGTGAAGACAGATTGGCGGCGGGCCCGGGAGACTCGGGGGATGGGTGGCGGTTGAGAGGGGCGCGTTGCTTATGAGGAGCTGGGGGCCAGTTGGGTCAAGGGCGTCATGCAAACCTAGAGGAGGGGCGAGATGTGGCTTTCTACGCGTGATCGAGGCTGCGGGCTGACAGGCAACTGCAAGTCCAGTCGCAAATCTGGGATGTATGGAAACTTGAGCGTGTCTGTCTATTTCATTGGTGGTCCTCAAGGTGAAACAACAGTCAGTCCTTTCAATACTCAGTGTTTTGCGGATTTCAAAGACAGCAGCGGGCCTCGGCCGATGACGGCATTGCTTCGGCCTTGTTTACGGGGCCCGTGCGTCTTTCTGTGTGAGCGCGCTCGGAGAGGGGGAGCGCGAGCATACACCTTTGAGCGGGTGATTGGTGCGAGAGGAAAACAGATCTGATTGATGTAGGAAATTGGTATTATGGTTCATGAGTACTCGAGCGACGACGCGCAACATAGCGTCCAGACTTGCCCTTTGGCCAGCAGAAGGCGCCCAAGCAAAGCAAACACAAAAGCAAAGCCGCGAAAGGGTCAATACTACCAAACTCGTCACAGCGCAAGACTCCACGCTCCCAGTAAAACAATCAATCCGACGACACCTCCAAATTTCTTTTTGAGCTCCATTCCAACGTCTGGAAGGGAAGGATATCCAGTCTTCTTACGATCGCGGAAACCGTGAAGCCGATGTTATTGCCAATTGAAATCGTTCATAGCCATTGTCTCGTCCATCCTGCCTAGGTGAGGGTGCGTGGGTTCGTGGTTCTGATATACGTTCGGATGTGTAGGGCCAGTCGAGCCGTCCACCATAGGCCAGTGCGGTGCGTGGCCGTCTATCGAAGTGAAGTCGGCTGTCATTGAAGGGAGAACGCTTTGGGAAGGCACCGGCATGGTCTGCGCCGGAAATGGAGTCCAGAATTGGCCTTGCTTCTGGTTGGCGTCCATGGGGGTGCTGGGGTCGCTGAAGAAGGGGTGGAAGGGGGAGTGCCGTTGGGGATGTTGAGGCTTCGATGGTGGAGGGAAGGGGTTATCCTGGGCGCCAGAGCTGGAACTCGTCGCGCCCTCTGAAGACTGTTTCCTTGGTATGGATGCGGCCCAGAAGTTGTTTGGAGGAGATAGATTCGCTTGTGCTCCTCGAGGGACCATGCCGACAACAGCAGCGCTCTCGGGGAGGGCAATGTTCCATTTAGTGGCCAGTGCTCGCACAATGTCGACGCAACGTGCGGCAAACTGGTGGTTCGTGGACATTGCTTGGAGGTCGTGCAAGCCTTGGCTGAGGTGAGATGCAGAGGGCTCGGAAGGAAGATTGAGGAGGTGAATGGTGCTTGCGGACAAGAGCAGGCTCGTGACGGGCAGCGCCACACGACGCAGGCCGTACATGGCCCTCAGCGCGTTCATGATGCCCGAAATTTCATTGGCGCAAAAGGTGCAGGTATCGCGGGGGAAGAGGTTGGCACTGGACAAATCGAGTTTGATGTAAGGACGAAAAAGGCTGCGCGATTTCAGCGACCATCTTTGACATTGACCAAGATAACGCGTGACTTACTGTAGAACGCAAGCGTAGTAGTACATGTGCAGAACAAGCACATGTGGAAGCGAACTGTTTGCCAGATGGAAAGCTTCGGGCAAATGCTGATACCAATCCTGGTACTGCGCATAGACAGCAGCCAAGCGCCTACTGGTGAAGCGTTCCTGCGGGGCGTAAAAGGTGTTGACCATTTCGCTCGCCAGCTCGGATAGTTTGCTCATCTGCTCGATAAACAACATGGGGCGCGCCGGCTGCTCGGTGTTCTGGGCTGATATGAGATTCGTATCCTCGTAGGGTCGCCAGGTCTGATTTTCCGCACGATCCTGAATCGCAGGCTTGTGTATATCGGCCGCAGTTCGGGGCAATTGCGACAGCCTGCCCACTCCGACAGAGCAGACCCTGGTTTTATTAGTCCACCAAAGACTTGAAAACCAATTACCTATCAACTTACGTTTCAAGATTGAAGACCGCCCAGAATGTGATCTTCCGCACTTCGATCTCGGACGACTTTAGCCCACTGCCGATCATCGAGAGATGCAGCCCTAGCTCCAAGGCCATACGAACGCATCGGCCAGTGAGCTGATAACCATTACTATCATGGCCTCTCGATGTTTCACGAACAGCCATGATAGCCAACGCTTGCACAGTAGTCAAAGATGGCCTGTCGGAATTGTCCAACAGCGCCTTAGCCTCAGCGAAGAAATGATCGCCAGTAGTGGATGCGTTCCCCGGATCTCCACGAGCTAGGGGACGATCGGAGTAGTGACAGGCTAAGGAAAGAAGAGCGTTGACAAGCATAGCGCTGCAAAACTCGGTCTTGCCACGTCCCATGTCGTGCAGGAAGTGTTCTCTAGAAAAGAAGTGATGGAACGGATGGACCCAACAAAAGTACAGATTTAGCAGATGCTCGACGAACTCAGCATCTTGAGGCGTCCGGAACCAAGCCGCGGGCGTCTCGGCCGCCTGGACGTGGTTGGCGTTCCGCTGGCCATCGTCGAAGGAGTCTTCACGCGAGAGGGCTAGGGAAGACGTGTCGAACTTGGAGTTGGTAGGCGTCTGCATCTGCTGGGCGAAGTCGGCCTCCAGCGTCTGCGGCGCAAAGCTAGGCGGCAATCGCACGTTGCTGCGCAGGGAAGCTGCGAGGACGTCGGGACTGGCTTCGCTCCGGAGACTGTGCAGAAGCGAGACCGATTCAGACTCGGGGAGGCTGCGTAGTGAGGCCACGATGACATCCAGGGCGTCGTTGGCCTGCTGCAGCGACTGGATGTCGCGCTTGAGGGCGCCCTTGCGGCGGTGGTCGCTGTCGGCATCGTAGCAGCACTCGCTCCGGTAGACGGCCAGGCAGGTCGAGCACGAGGGCAACGCGCCGTCACACTGGTTCTCGGTCAGCATCCCTGGGTCGGTCGAGGTGCTGGCTGGATGGGGGATGGGTTGTTTCAGCGGCGCACCTTGCTTTTCCTCTTGCGGCATGGGATACAGGCTGATGAGACCGCGCGTCGTTTGCTCGCCTTGGGCTCGGGGGTTGGTTCGACGCCGTCAGGTGCGCCAGGCTCATCCTTAGGACGTAGTGGCCGCGGAGGCATGTCCACGTGTTGCTGCCAGAGATCGACCGCGGGTTCGGTAGTGACGCTGGGAGGTAACGAGGACGCGTAAGCTGGGGGGAAATAAGGTGGGGAGACGGCGGGCAGGGCGAGGGACAAGTGTGGCGGGCGCCATCTTAAACGAGCGTGCGGCCGTCTGCTGCTACTCGGAAAACTGGTGCGCGCCAGCAAGCGTTGCGGGCAGCGCGCCACACCCCGTCGCCCATTCTATCCTCCGGACGGCCCGCCAAGGGCCGTCTGGGGGGGGGGGCCGGCTTGGCGAGGGAATTGTGTGTCTGGCGCTTGGCGCGAGGCCGACGAGGATGCGTTAGGAAGGCACCCGAACAGCGAGCGCCCCCGGCGGTGCTGGGAGAGGAATGGGGTCCAGAAAGAAGGAGCGTTGCGATGCGGGCAGGACCCTGCGTCGGCCTGATCGCCCCCCACGGCAGGCGGCACCGTGGGCGATTGGCCCGCTCGCGCGAACTGGAATGCAGGCAGCCGGTCGCCCAATGCGGCAGGAGCTCCGGCGATCCACCGAGTGCTGCTCTTCAATCATCCATGCCGCGAGCGGGGAATGCTCGCCAGGCCCCATGTCTGTGCCGCACGAGTCCCACAAAACGGCTTCGACGAACAAACTCGACGGACCTGACCGGAAGCGAGTGCCCCTCGAGCTCCACACTGCGAAGGGGGAGCCACCAACATATGTGGATATGCTAAGGGCCGCCCACAAATCCGCCCATCCTTCTTGGACCCCACGTCCGGTTAAAAAAAAGGAACATGAACTTGCGGTGGCCGTACTGGACCATGCTGTGCTGTGCAGGTCCGGTCTCCAAGCAACACCACTTTTTCGAGGAGAGCTAGCTGTAAGCCACCGCCGTCAAGCCCTTCGCGGCCGCCGGCTCCCCGGAATTCCGGGCGCTATTTTAGCTCGGCTGTTGATGGGCGCTACGACCGGTGCAAAAGCTTGTCTGCACCTCAACCAATGGCTACGTCACTGCCCGCCATGCAATATCGCACTCCGTCGCTCATGCCAACTCTCAAGGGCAGAGCAAGGTTGGCAGCTGTGCAGCTGTGCCGTCCAGGTCGCAAGTATTCTCTTTCGTGTCGAAAGACGGCGACGTGCGATGTGTGGACGAGTTGACACTGCTCGGAAGTCAGCACATCCGGCCAAGACCTCTCTGGGCGGAGAAAAGGATCTGTGCTTGGCAGAGAGATTCGGTAGTCGGGGCCTCTCAGCGGAGACCCTTTTTTAAGCGATGTTTTCGTGTAGAGTGGCACATTAATCATCCGCCGTGTGGTTCTAGGCACCAATCGTGGCTCAAATGTTGGGCGAGTGCAACCTGCACGACGTCCTTTAAGTCCGACAGCTCCGTTGTATCAGAACGCAAAGAGAAGCTCAATTCTGCGCCTCTTCTGCTGCAGGGTCCAGCAAGTGAGGTCGGCAGCCAATTTGTCACGAGTCGCGGTCCTCTCCACAGTGACTCCGCCACGCCCCAAGAACGAGCCACGGTTCTCAGCCCCACTGAGCCGAGCAAGCCACTCGGTGTGGCCACATCCCCCGCCTCGCCGGACTCGACACCGACATCCAATTGCTCCTTTTGCCCATTTGCCCATCCTTGCTTGGAAGCGAGGAAATTGGAAATCTAGCACCCAAGTTTCTTCATGTTGGCACGATGATAGCAGGTCCCCCAAAATTGACAATCTAGTGGAGTGCCAAACAGGAAAACGATCCAGACCGCGACTCGAGCAGTGGCCAGTCCACCGCTCGCCTTTAAGTCGCTAGGCGCTCGCGCGCTTCGCTTGACTCCAATCACCAAGCTAGTCGTCCCTGCGCCGAACTACTGAGCCGCCTAACGCCGGATCTCATATCGCAAAGTCTAAAGCACGTGGCATCGTGTTCGGTTGGACGGGTGCTACCAGATGTGTAGGCTGAGGAGGGAACTTCAGACGATGCGAGTTGCACTTGCATGTTTAGAGTTGATGAAAGCACACGAGACCCGAGGAAGGGTATATCTCTGGCGTTCATACTGCCACGCTGTGCCCGTATTGCAGCAGTGGCAGGCACGCACCATGCCCTCGTCTTTACCCGGAGACATGGTACAATCCATCGTGTAGTCGCTATGGTCGTGCCGTCGCTTCGTCTGCGTGCACTCGCATGACCGGCCCCTGGACCGGAGGCACCCTCACCTACCCGCTACGGCTTGTGTCTGATCCCAAGAGCCCCCCGCCGAGCCACAGTCAGCCTGCAGCAGCACCGCCATTGATCCATACCGCGATACCTTGGTGTCACGCTACGCCTCAAAGAGGCGCTGTTAGTCGAAGCGAGGGCCCGAGAATGCAGCCACAATTGCTGCTGCCTGCGGAGCTGCGACGTGTGCTGCCCGGGCAGCCACAAGCAACAGATGTCATCGTGCGCTACCAGGTTTTTCAACGCACCGAGGTCCCCTGGGCGAAGCCAAGTCGCCAAGGTTGCAGTGTTATTCTATCTGAGAGATATGATGAAGAGGCCGAAGAAGAGTGAGCGGACTGTGACATTCCAGATTCCGAGACTCCGGACGTAGACTCGGACGAGAGAAAAAATGTCAGCTCGAAAGTCGCACTATTGCGATGGATGACGGTGTTCTGATGCTCTGTTTTTGGTTGAATTTCGGTTGACCCTCGCGAACTGAAAAAGCCCGAAATGAGGAGTAAAAGATTCAAAGTCGTCAAAATGCATGTTAAGAAAAGTTCTGTCTCGAGCTTCGCCCCGCTTCTTGGCGTTTGCTGCACCATCGTATCAACGGCAACCTCACGTCCACGAGCAGCTGAAGCATCAGACGAGCAATAAAAAGATATCCGAAGCCTCAAGCAGCTCGTAGAATCAATGCACCGAGCGCTCAACAACCCGCCCTGCATTGACTGAAAAAACAATTAAGGATAAAAGGACTCAGTGAGGACAACCAGCACAGACCCCCATCAAAATCCTTCCCCGACCCAACACACCGGTGCCCTCCCCAGCCCAGAAAACCACGTGAGAAAGCGGGGCCGTCGGGGTCGCCAGGAGGAAAAGCTTGTTCAAGATCTGCGCTCCTCGAAGACGCGAAGAAGAAAGGTAGGGGGGTTACCTCGTCGGCCCATAGCGGCCTTACGGCAATTTAGGGTTGCGCGCGCCGGTGCAGGCGTTGAGTTTGTTGACTTGCCGGGGGGGCCAATGGGTGTGCGGTGGTGACATGCAGCGGACAAAACGAGTTGGCGAGCTGCTACTGAACCTCAGGGAGGTGCGTTTTGTTTTGGTGGCAGGCTGACCCGAGTGCGCGCGCCTTTTTGGCGCGTGAGCTTCGCTTGACGAATGCTGTTTTGGGATATAGGGCAGGGTGGGAGGCAGGCAGGCAGGACCGGTGGCAGCACCGCAGCTTTGCAGATTTGTGTTGACGACGGGGAGGCAAGGGTTCGATAAACGTGTTGATCCTCAAATTCTCTTGGGCTTCAAGAGGGAGGTGGTCGTTTTTTACTGGAACATTTCCAAGTCGAAGCCAGCTCTTGGCATGATATCTCCAGGCATCAACTTCTGTGACAGATCAAGTGATAATTGCTCAAAGAACGATTGCTATCATTATGAAAATGGAAGTTCGCACGAACACGGGGAACGCAACCTCTGCCGTGTCGATAGCGTCATTGAACGAAGGTTTGAAAACCTGTCGAGTGTTTGATGATGATGATCATGTCGGTTGCTTTCATCTCGACCGGATGTGGATTGCTACAGCAGTATATATCATCTCGGCAGGCGGGAGCTGGGAGCCGAGAGCCTGTACGCTCGCTGCGCTTGCATTTGGAATGGCTTGTATTTTTGAGCCCTTCCGCCACTCTGGCAACTTCTCTCATCGTCGGAGAGCACCGGGATGACCGCTAAAGTGTAAAAGGACTCATCAGATCTTGCGAACCAGAGTTGTGATGATCGCAACGATGGGAATATCGGATCCAGAGCCACCCCTCTTGTTGTCATCGATCATGGATGTTCGTCGAGGACAAGCTCTGGACCTCTTTTCAGCGCAGCACCCCCAGCATCGTAACACGATTCCTGGGTGTATGGATCTCAATAACGTCAACGAAGCCCATGATCTGGATCTTGGGACGCCGGATCTCAATCTCAGCTGGTGAATTAGTGCATGCCAAGAACCGATTGACTTTGATTCTCCTTTAGTTCATTGCATTTGTTCGGAAGATGCAGAGATGTCGCCATCCCCGGACCTTCGCCAAGTCGAGACAACGTCTGGAATGTCATCGTCGAGCTGCGGCCTGCACGCCGGCACGGCGAAGGATTCCTGCCGTCAAGCCGGTTGGTGTGACCACTGAAATCAACCTACCGCTACTGCCCAAACCGAATAGGCATCCCCTCTTGCCACGTCGTAGGACCCGTCGGCTTCCCACCAGAAGCAGGCGCAGGACTCTGCACTGCATTGACAACCGCCGGCGTGGGCTGCGCAGCCCTCTGCGGCATCGGCGCCGGTATAGGCTCCTTCGCCCCCCTCGCGGGCAGCGCGACATTCTGCTGCTGGCTCTGCTGCTGCTGCTTCAGACTCAGCAGATTCTGCTGCGTCGACTGCTGCAGCCTAAGCCCCTCCATCGCCGTACTGATGTCAGTCTCGAGACCCTGCGCCTCCGTGCGGCGCGTGTACACGAAGTTGCGGCACTCGTCACGGAAGCGCGTCGTGATGGCTGAGAGGTCGTTGTAGAATTTGCGGCCGGTCTCGAGGTTGCGCGTGATTTCTTTGTAGGCCATGTATGCGTTCTCCAGGTTCTGGAGGGCTTGCTCGCGTTCTTTCGAGGACGTGTCGCCGCGCTTGGTTGTTTGGAAGGAGGTGTTGGCCTCGGCGACACGGCTGAGGAGGCGTTGTTGTTCAGTCTCTTCGGCCTTAAGGTCGTCCTGGTCCGAGTTGTATTTCTGCAGACGATTGTCGAAGAGTGACTCAAATTGGGTTGGCGATACCGGCTGCATAGGGAACTCTCGTTCCAGACGTGTGGCTTCACGTAAGAGCTCCCGGTTCACATCGTCTTCTTTCGCCTTCGTGCGCAACGCCTCTACTTTACGTCTTCGCCGGCTTTCGAGACGGTTGACCTCATTTAGAGTCGCGCGAAGTGCATTGACCTCCCTCTCGACTTTTGCAGTCATGGTGGCTCGCCTGCTCGATGGTACGTAATCCTCAAGATCACGATCGGTTCCGGCCAGCAATCGAATGAGATTCTCGTTCTCACGCAACCTGTCCTGCACCATACGATCTGAATTATCAGCCTGCTTGAGATACCCGTCCACGTCATTGACCTGTTGGTACAGCTTCGGAAGAGCATCCTGTCCGGCTGGCCTCGTCCAGCTTGTGGTGCCGTACTTTCGCCGGGCGGCCTCGTCCTCGCTCGCTTCAGTGCGCAAGAAATCTATGCCCTCTTGATATAGATTCCGATTGCTCGCCTTCAACTTTTCCGTGTCCGCCATGGTGTTGTGTAACCTTTGCACGCCATTCGACTGTCGAATCTCCTCCGCATGGCTCGCTAATCCAGGCGGCAAGCCGAGAGGCTTCTCCAGCGCCTGCAGACTCCCGGGCAAATTCAAGCTAGACAGCAGCTCATGTATCCTTTGCGAAAATGCCTCAAGCTCGGCGATGATGGTGTTGTTGACCAGTCGGTCGCGTCGGTCTGCATAAATCGACGCCGCCACATGTACACTGTACGGTACAAGCTTAGCGAACAGTGGCTTGCCAAGTTCGCCATGGTCGCTTAGCATTTCTTGGGAGTGGCTGATTTCCTTCGGAACCCTGGCTGCTACCATGGAGGCGCGGTCGAGCGTTGCGAGCTCGCTTCTCGCCGGCTCTGGGGTGAGGTAGATGGTATCGTTGTCTTTCTCGGCTCTCTTGAGGTCCTCTGAGACCCGAGTCTTAAGACCGGTCAGATCGCCAAGAACAGCCTTGTTGATGTATCGACTCTCCTTCATCGCCTCGTTCACGCAGTTCAGCGCGTCGCGCAGGCGGGCAACCTCGTCCCCGTACTTCCGTTTCTCCAAACAGTCGCAAGCCGCTCGATACTGCGCGGCGGCAGCAAAATGGTGATGCTTGGCGTTGATGTGGTGTATCCATTCCGACCGAATACTGTCGCTCTTGAGCGCCCAATCCGAAGCCTCAGCATACAGGTCTGACACCTTTTGCGCCAGCTTTGCTATTGAAGCGTCCTTCAAGCCGTCTTTGACAGCTTTCTGCCAGAAGCACTCCTGCGCTTGCGCTAATAGCAGCGCCTCCAGTGACTCCAAGGTCAAGGTATCCATATCTTCTGGCGGACTGCTACGCAGCTCTGTCACCACATTCTGCTTGAGATGGCTGATCGTCCCAGCGGCATAGCAAAGGTTTCCTGCAGCGCTCTTCAAGCCGTCCGTTGTCGCGCGATTCGATGAAAGCGCGAGGTGCGAGTACATGGCGGCCAGGTTGAAGAGGACATTAGCCAGTTCGAATCTCAGATTGTTCTCAGTGCAAGGATGTGTTTGCGGCGACCCCAGAGACGAGTTCCACGTGAAATCTGCGCCAATCTACTTGATCAACATACATCCGTCAGCACTTCCTGCACAACATATATCCAGCTCTTCATTAAACACCCACGTCTACTGGGAACTTTGCCCCCATCCACACCAACTGGGCAGCATAGACCTGGAGCTTCCGCACGCCGCTCGCGTGGGGCTCCAGCGCATTGACGGCATCTTTTCGTTGCTGATCGATGATCTCGAGGTCACGCGCAAAGGTATCGGGATGCTGGTCGTACTTGGTCGAGATGTAGGACTTGATTGCTTGCGAGAGGACGAGATGATGGGTGCGGCGGAAAGGGATCTGGAGGATGTTGCCGTTCTGCATCGTGGATGGTGACTGCCACCTTCCTCGATTTCGATGGTCAGTCCTGTCAGAAAGTGAGGGACACGTGCGAAGCGTGCGCGCATGTGAACGAGATGACGGAGTATGTTTACGAAGGTGGGGCACTTGTCTGCCAAGGCGCTGTCAAACAGGTGGGGGACGGCTTCTCTCTGCAATCAGCGATGAAACATGCTCACGGCCACGGCTGCGAATAGATGAGCCTTTCATCAAACTCGAGAAGTAGCTGCGACCATCAAAGTGCCCTCAAAGCTCTGTCACGCCATCGCAGATGGAAGTCGAGTGCAACATTCAATCGCCCTCAGTCAGCATACCAAACTCTTCCCCATTCATTTAGAAGCCCCCCCACCTTTCTCACGACTCACCGACCGATCACCAACACCTTTGTGGCCTCGACCGACTCGTCCTTCTTTTGCACCGCATCACACTATTGTCACTTATCTAGCACGGCCACTCACAAAAAAAATCTCGACGGTCGATATGGCGGAACACAACTACAAGTTCAACATCACTATGACCTGCGGCGGCTGCTCAGGCGCCATCGAGCGTGTTCTCAAGAAGCTTGACGGTAGGTGTTCATCGTGACAATATTCGAGCTCAGGACACAGCAAGAATTGATGGGGACCACCGCAGGTGTCAAATCCTTCGACGTCTCTCTTGACACGCAGACTGCCAATGTCGTGACGGACGACAGCCTGGACTACGCAAATGTGCTGGAGAAGATCAAGAAGACAGGAAAGACAGTAAACGAGGGCGAGGCGGACGGGATAAAGCAAGCTGTGTAAAAGAGACAACAGTGCACTGCATTTTGCCTAGAACACTGGACAGTCGTGCGCTGGTCGCTATGAGACGAGACGGAACGACTTGAGGGAATACCCGGAATTTCTTACACAAATCATTCGTGTCCAAGGAAACAGCAGATCATTACACTCAGAACCTCGCCTCCACCTTCTGCTGCGTGTCTTGCAACGCCCATTCGCTCGAGCTCTTCTTGCTCCGCACGGACTCGACCTGCTTCTTGGTGAACCCCTTTGTCTCAACGGCTGGATTGTACCCAAGACCGTTCTTCTTGCCGACCTCCTCAGACGACACGGGTGCGCACTGCTTCCCATCCGCCCGCTTGTAAACCGTCACCACGACAGCACCACCCAGCCCAAGGTTATGCTGCAGCGCAGCGGTGGTCCCACTGACCAGGCGGTTGTTGGCCCATCCACGCAGGTGCCAAATCAGCTCTGCACACTGTGCCAGTCCCGTCGCCCCCAGAGGGTGCCCCTTGCTAATCAAACCCCCTGAAGGATTGATGACCATCTTGCCGCCGTAGGTAATGTCACCATTTCGCACCATTTCATGCGCCTTGCCTTTCTCACAGAGCCCCAGCGCATCAATCGTGATCATCTCATTCGCACTGAAGCAATCATGCAGCTCACAGACCTTTACATCCTGCGTCTTGACCCCCGCCTCCGCCAGCGCCGTCTTCGCCGCATACTGGCTCATCTCAAAGCCCATCAGATCAATACTGCTCCGGCTGAACAGGCTCGGCGCATCCGTCGCCAAACACTGCCCCGCAATCAGAACCGCCTGCTCCTTTAGGTGCGGCCTGGCATCCAGAAAGCTCTGCGAGACCAGCACTGCCGCCGCGCCGCCGTCGCTGGTTGGGCAGCACTGCAGCTTGGTCAGCGGCTCATGCACCATGGGCGCCTTCATAACTTCCTCGAGCGAGTACTCGGTCTGGAATTGCGAGTACGGGTTGCGCTTCGAGTGCTCGTGATTTACGCGCGCGATTTCGGCGAAATCCTGGGACGTCGCGCCGTACTTCTCCATGTACTCGCGTCCGGCGTTGCTGTTGAAAGATCAGCCCAACGCGTTTTACCACTTGAAGAGATTTTAATACGTACCCAAACATCTGCGGCGCGCCCGGCGCGTTGGTGACGCCGCGCGTGGCCTTCATCATCTCGCCCGTGGTGCCGGTGGGGTTGGCCCGATCGTTGAAGAAGGACTGCAGCGAGCCCGGGAACATCTTCTCGAAGCCGACAACGAGCACGGCGTCGGACATGCCGCCGGAGACCATGGTGCGGCCCAGGTGAAGGCCGGTGCTGCCGGTGCTGCAGTTGTTGTTGACGTTGTAGATGGGGATCTGCGTCATGCCGAATTGGTAGAAAACGCGTTGGCCGCATGTGGAGTCGCCTGGGGGAGGGAGTCAGCGGTGGTGAACAGAAGGTGGTTGAGATCATGCTCGCGGGTAAACATAGAATCATGATTTTGAGGAAGACGGGGATAGTGATATGGAAATGAGAGCAGGAATGGCGCATTGATCAAATGAGACATCGATTAATCGACCCGTACAATCCCTACACATCAAAAAATGCGAGCCATAGAGAATGGTCTGAACTTACCGTAGCAATAACATGCCACACCGCTCTCAATATCGTCATAGTTGACTTGCGCATCGAGCATAGCCTTCACACCCGCCTCGAAGCCGAGCTCAGTGTAGTCGACTTTGCCCCTGGGCTTGATGAACTTGGTCATCCCGACCCCAAGCACGTAGCAGGGCTCCTTTTGTTTGGGCGCCATGTTGACTGGTTGCTTCGAGTATGAGCTTTAATTATGTGTCGTCCAAGTGCGGTGAAAAGCAACCGTATTAAGAGTGCAATGTTCGTCAAAACCGACAATTTGCGGAGGGTGATGGCGGATGCACGTCGAGATGCCTGCGCTTTGTTGTATGAACGTTGCGGGGCGGTAAGCTGCTGTAGCCGAAATGCCGAGGCATATCGCCTCGAGGCTACCGCCCTGATTTGATTCGCTTATTTTCGTTGATTTAAGTAAATATTCGAGCGTGTGAAACGGATACTGGCAGCACGAAGCAACCAAGAAAATGTTCAGATGGCTTGATGGTGTAATGTTTTGGCCACCTATCTTCTAGTGGCCAGACAAGCAGCTGACCCTTTTGAATGTCACTTGGCTCGTCTACGCCCATTGCAGCGCAGAAACTCCACCCTCAAATGCACACTCGTCACCCATCCTCTACGAACGCGGCTTCTCCTTCTTCTCCTTCCACAACGCACTCAGACCCACGCCGGAGACCTTGACGACCTTGAAACGCACACCGGGAATATCACCCTTGGCCTTGCCCTTACGACCAAACCCAGCCAGCAGGACCTCGTCGTTCTCGTCGACGAAGTTCAAGCAACCGTCACGGGGCACTGCAGATATTTGTTAGCCGCTGCGCTGATCCTTGATGAGGCAAAGCATGCGCGACTGAACGCTGTAGTGCGCGTGTACAAGATGTGTCTAACGTACCGAAAGCGGACACCTTCTTGCCGTTCTTGATGAGCTGCACACGCACACACTTGCGGATGGCAGAGTTGGGCTGCTTGGCCTCAACGCCGACCTTTTCGAGGACGATGCCCTTGGCGTGTGACGAACCCTTTGCAATCTGTCAGCCTCCCGTGCCTTCTCGCCCGTGATCTTTGCCCAAAATGATGTTTTTGCGGTGCATTGGCTCCTATACCCAGCTCTTCATGTTTCGTGTGGGCGATAGTTTGTACGTACACCGAAAGGCGACGACTTGAAAGCCGTGCCGAGAAGTCTCTTCTTGTAGTGCAGGTCGGCCCACTGCTGTTCACGGCGGGTGTTGCGCAGCTTGCGAGCGGCCAAAAGACCTCTTGGCTTTCCTTTACCCATGGTGGCTGTTGCAATGTGTCAGTTTAAGTTCGAAGAGGGACGAGTTCGCGAATCGAATCGGAAGAGCGTGGGGATGGAAGGTGCGGTGTGCGGCTTCGAGGTCGTCGTGTAGGCGGGTATCGTGCTTCTGAGGCTGCAGGGCAATCTTACCGGTGTTGCTGGTGGTTGATGGGTTAGTGAAGAGTGAGTTGTCGCTGTCGGTCTCGCTGTCTCCAACCAGAATTTCGACTTCGCGAAGGTGCGCAGTCTTGGCGTGAGCGGCAATTCCGCGCTAGTCTACATCCGTTTTTCGAGGTACACGTGATGTGATGGCCGCCGCAGTCCTACGCTGGGGCGATGAGAGATACGTCCGACATACCGGTTGCATGGGTTCCACAATGTTCTGTGAGCCGCAAAGGCGGGGTGAGTTTACGATCAATGCTACATCGAGTTCGCCCTTTCATCTACTGATCCTAATTTGCTCAGAAACAAAACTCCTGACGCCGCGCTACGAAGAATCCTCATCCAGATCTACCCTGCATGCTGCTCGTGACATGCTCCTAGTGACCCCTTCATGTGCCTATTTTGATAGCCAAAGACTATCGTCTGTTGGTGTTCGGCCGGGGCTTGCACTCATCTCCTTGCACTGGATGCAGCATAATTTTGTTTGCGAGCTGCGGCGTGTTCTGCTGGTAACCTTTGCTCCAGTCGTAGCTCACGGCGTAGCCAAAAATGGTTCCATTCCTGTTGAAGTCCGTCGTCGAGATGGTGCCGCCGACATCAGGGTAACCCTTGAGCCTGTGCTTCGCATCTTTGTCCCAGAAATGGAAGGTGCCATCGCTGCCGGCGGTGCTGAAGGTGCCGTGTTCTGGATGAAATGAGATCGAGTTCAAGGAGTACACATCACTTTGATCGCGAGCGTTGGGGGTGGCTGTTCGGTGGCATTTGAAGGAGAAGTTGGCACTCGTGTTTTTGTCTTCAGCATTTTGGATGGCGCAACGGCCCTCAATGCTGCCGATCGCAAAGCCTGTGCCGTCTTTGAAGCAGCTGACGGTACGCGTTTGCCACTTGAGCGGTGACTGAAAGGTTCTGAAGATTGTCGTTGGGTTCTTGAGGTCGATGACATGGAGCCAGCGGTCTGCGGTCCCGACGACAAGCAACTCACTATTGCGTTGGGACATGGTGTAAACGCGCTCGCGGCACTCCACGGTAGCCACAGGCGCCTGCTGACGCAGGTCCCAGTATTTTACAGTCTTGTCCCAGGAGCCAGTCACAAGCATGGGGTTACCGCCGGCCGTGATGGTCTCGACGCAGCGGATGGGCTGATCGTGTGCAGCCACCTGTTGGGCCTGGCTCGCACCAGCGCCGAGGTCGAGCATGCGAGCGGCCTTGTCCGCTCCGGCCCCGAACACCTTTTGTCCATCCTGCGCGTCAGGTCAGTAGGCTGCTGCAGTGTGTTGGAGCATCTTCTCGCCGTTACCTACCTGACTCCAGCAGCAGTCCAACACCGGTCCCTCGTGCTCAAACAATGCCTTGCCCTGTGTATTTCCGTTCTGATCGTACTCGTAAATGCGCACTTTCTTGTCCCAACTCGCGACAGCTAGGTGGTCTCTAGCTGGACTGAAGCGAATTGAGGAAATGCTGTCTTCGGGAGGATTCGCGACTTCGACGTCTTTGCTCAGATCGCCTTGAGAGGTGCCGCTACTCGCCGATGTGTTTTGCTTCCCGAAGAGGCCTGCCATCTTGTCGCGCGAAGAGGAGTTCTGACTAGCCTTGTTAGGCGGTGGCTTCCCAGGCGGTGACATTGTAATGGTCGTTGTGATGGATTTACTCACCGAACTCAGATGTCAGAGAGTTGCTCAGTTCTGTATTTCTCCACTGGTACGTTCACTCTGTGAAAGTGGCTCGGGCGTTGTAAGAGTGCTGTCGCAAAGGTGAAGTGAAAGAAGCGACCTCGACCGCACCAGCGCCGAACGCGTCAAAGCTCCTGCGGGGGCTCCCGCGGGGCCTCCCGCAGCCAAACACTACAAATTTTTGTGCGCGGGTCGCGTTGTTTTCTCTTCATCAACTCCTCGCCAAAGAATCGTATGCAGTCCCAAATCGTCTGCCGCTACCGAGTCTTTTGCTGACTTCTTCAGGCATTCAGAGCTCACATACAGATGGATAGTCCATCAGCACACTCCGCTCTGGGAGAAAGTCCCCGGACATCCTGACTTCGCGTCAGGGCTACGTGGAAACACGCCGCCATAAAAGCACATTTGCGGTAACACTCCGCCATTCTTCCATCCGCTCTCCATTGCCGATTGCTCCGCCGATCGCACTCCTACTCGGAAACCGCACACTCGGATCAGCTGGACTTGCGAGCCCCGTCTCTTCTTCGGGAGAGGCTGCGTTGTAAGACGAGACGAGGATATGAGTCTGCGTTCCTGGTCTGCGCTGGTCTCGCTGCGTGCGAGTGAAAGGGCTGGGAGGAGGTGAGCAACACAGGTAAGGGAGCCAAGTTGGGTCCAAGGTTGTGGCTGGACGTCCTTTTCGTCGAGGTGAATAGACATGCGATTTCCCTTGGCTCGCTCATTCTATGAGCGATGCTGATGGTAACTCGATGGGGCTTATTCTTGATGCGAGGAGTTGATCACATTTTAGGGCCCAGAGGGCGAGTAGGCCTGGCTTACCCGCGCCTTTGCTGTGTCAAAGCAGCAGGACCCCAGCATGCACGCGATTTGTCCAGTGATGATGAAAGCAATAGAGTCAAGCACTGAACGCCTCCTTCGCCGCTGTCCCTTCATTGGGGGTGGAGTTGGGGGCACTTTTGATGCTATAAATTGTACCTACGACGGTATCTGAGGACACAATCGTTATACAGCTTAATCAGTTCGCATGCAAAATTCATGTTTCTTCTCGCCACTTGTTTTCAGATCACACGCCTAGTCTGTTTGATACGTCTCACGCCGCTTCTCTTGTCAGCTTCACCTGTTTCTTCACTACTCGCAGTCAGTGCTCGGAAGATGACTTCGGTCCAACAACAGCTTTCTCGCGGTCCTCGCTTCCTGCTCAGCCACCACGACGTCTTGTGGAAGCTGTCTTTTCTGCTATCCATTACTCGCTGCAAAATGGCCCGAGGTTTCGGCCTTGGCTCCACCTCTGCGGGGACACATCCGCAACAGACGGAAGAGCTGCCGATGAAAAAGGCATTGCACCATCACGCATTTCCGTCTTTTCTTTTCTCTTCTCGTGTTGTTGCTAGCTTGCGATCTTTGGCATGATGTAAATTGACGTCCGGTCGAACAGCAGAGTAGACTTGACATATGCACGGCCTTCCTGACAGTTTCCAACAGGGGCTCGCTTCTTCAACACCCGAGAACCCACTCAAGACTTCAGCAGGTTGCTTTTTCAGAAATGTCTTGTGCGCGCACTGAAGATTGCAACGAGGCTGCTACCTGCCAGCATGCCAATGGCAATCGCCAGCCTGTCGACATTGAAGACTATCAGGCCGAACTGAGCACCCTCCGGGCACGAACAAAGGAGCTCGAAGAGCAGCTTTCCAAATTGACGACCCAGCCCACCACCGGCGACAAGAAGCTTCGCTCTGCCCAGTGGCTCAATCGGGTCGACGATAAGGCCATGTCGGCCCTCTACATGGATCGATACCTGAACTATGGCCTCACGCGGGAGGAGTTACTGTCAAACAAACCCATCATTGGCATTGCCAATTCAGGTTCTGACCTGGCGCCTTGCAATCGACATCACCTGTCGCTCGCGAAAAGGGTCAGAGAGGGCATTCGTAGCGCTGGCGGGGTTGCCATCGAGTTTCCCACGCATCCTATCCAGGAGAGCTCACGCAGGCCAACGGCGACACTGGACCGCAATCTGATGTATCTTGCACTCGTGGAGCTGTTGTATGCGTATCCTTTTGACGGAGTCGTCCTGATGACTGGATGTGACAAGACGACACCGGCATGTTTGATGGCGGCTGGGACGATCAACATCCCAGCTTTGTGCTTGAATGTCGGGCCAATGCTGAACGGATGGAGAAAGAATGAGCGGATTGGATCGGGCACGGTGCTGTGGAAAGCAAGGGAACTCCATGCCGGAGGTGAGATCGACGACGACACACTGAACGATATGGTAACCAACGGCACTCCTAGTGCCGGTCATTGTAACACCATGGGCACGGCGTCAACGATGAATGCCATGGCTGAAGCCCTTGGAATGGCTTTGCCTGGTAGTGCGGCGATACCAGCACCGTATCGAGAGAGAGCACAATGTGCGTACCGTTCCGGCGTGCAGATCGTCGAGATGGTGCATGCAGACCGCAAGCCGAGCGACATCATGACGAGGAAGGCCTTCGAGAACGCCATTGTGGCCAACACTGCGATAGGAGGCAGCACCAACGCGCCTATCCATTTGAACGCCATCGCGAAGCACATTGGTGTCCACCTGACTCTTGACGACTGGGACCGTATCGGCCACAGCCTCCCCCTCCTTGTCAATGTGCAGCCCGCAGGCGAGATGCTCGGCGAAGAATACTACCGCGCGGGTGGTCTCCCTGCTGTCCTCGCAGAGCTGCTTTCGCATGATAAATTGCATCCGCAGGCCCTGACCGCCAACGGCAAGACACTCGCCGCTAATGTCCGTGACCAGCAGTCATGGGATCGCGCCACCATCCGCTCCATCCAAGAGCCTCTCCTGACAGACGCCGGCTTCCTCCATATGACCGGCACTCTCTTCGACTCCGCCATTATGAAGACCTCGGTCATCGCGCCCGCCTTCCGCAAGGCCTTTCTCGAGAACCCAAATGACCCCATGGCCTTCGAGTGCAAGGCCGCCGTCTTCGACGGCCCGGAGGACTACCACGCCCGCATCGAGACCGCCCCCGTCGACAACCGCACCATATTGGTAATGCGCGGCGCGGGGCCAATCGGTTACCCAGGAGCAAGTGAAGTGGTGAACATGACGGCCCCAGGCCACCTGATCAAGGAGGGGCTCCCCTACTCCCTCCCCTGCATCGGCGACGGCCGCCAAAGCGGCACCAGCGGCTCCCCCAGCATCCTCAACGCCAGCCCCGAGGCAGCCGAGAACGGCAACCTCGCCATCCTCCAAGACGGCGATAAGCTCCGCGTCGACCTGAACAGGCGGCGCGTGGACCTCATGCTGAGCGAGGAAGAAATTCAGCGGCGCAGGGAGGAGTTGCTGGCGAGAGGCGGGTATCAGTATGTGGAGAGCCACACGCCGTACCAGGATTTGTTCAGGAGAGAGGTCGGGCCGTTGAGCGAGGGGATGGTGTTCCCGCGGGCGACGAGGTTTCAGAGGGTTGCGCAGAAGTTTCCGAGTCCGAGGGATAATCATTGAATATGGCCTGCGGACGGCCACTGTTGGCATCGAGACGTATCAGCCCGACCTTTTTCTCTTTTCCCTTTCATTGTCGCGCTGTACCTTCATCAAGAGGTAAACCCTGTGTTTGAGTACCAGCTTGTCACTTCATCACATAGGCAGGGGGGAAAGGGCTTCGAGGTTGAGACTGAGCTTGCTTACCCTGTCGATTGTAGACTGGAGTGTTGATTACGTTCAAGATCCGCGAACAGCTTCTGCGGTTCCTGTTATTGACACTTTCTGATGGCATTTCCGTCGTCTTCCGTCGTCGTCACGTTGGCTCATACTCGAGATGAACACAAGAGACCGGCAGAGACCGGCAGAGACAACTTAAACAAGCGAAATCACCAATCCCCCAGCGTGCATGGCGCCCAGAGCGCCTTTTACGTCTATCCAGTCGACGAGACACTCCCCTCTGTGCATCCCCCCCAGCACAGCCCAAAACACCCCAACGCCCTCTCCTCCCCAACC
>JAWXCT010000089.1:98567-130805 GCA_034509035.1 Saxispiralis lemnorum
CACCAGCCCCAGCCCCAGCTCCTGGCGCCCCCGGCATCCATCCTCCGCTGCCCTGCCGCTGCAGCCCCGCCTGCTCGCGCTGCTCCTCCGACCACCCCAGCAGCGCGGCGATGAGCTGCAGCACCTGGAACTTCTTCGCATCGCCGCGCTCGAGCGCGAGGAAGTGCAGCAAATGGTTCGTGACGAGCTGGCGGTCGACATTGTCCTCGGGCTTGCCGCGCTTCAGGAACTTGAGGGCGCGCGTGAGGTGGTCGTTGAGGATCACGGCCTCGTGGCGCAGCTTGCCGATGAGCAGATTCTTCTCCTTGACCTCCTTCTCAAAGGGCGAGGCGCGCGCCAGCTCCGCGCGTGTGGTGGAGAGGTCGTTCTCGAGTGCGGTGACGGACTCGGTCGCGGCACGGGCCTGGGCGCGGAGCTCGTCGAGTTGCGCTTGTGAGGCTTCGACCGTCTCGCGCAGCTCGCGCTTGCGCTCGTCCTGGAGGTCGCGCAGGGCGCGCTGCAGGCCGTCGACGGTCGAGGACTGCGTTTCAGCTTCGTTGCGGATGCGGTCGTACGCGTCGCGTTGGGCGGCGAGCTGCTCCTCGAGTTCTTGGGCGCGCTCTTCGAGACCTTCGCGCCGCGCGCGTTCTTCGGTTGCCAGGAGCTCCCAGTCTTGCATTGCTTGCTTCGCGACCTCGTATTCTTCGCGCAGGTAGGCTTCGCGTGATATCATCTCGTCTCGCTCTTGCGCCCAGTTGCTTGTAGAGAGTGTGGATCGATTTCGCAGCCCGTCGATCTCTCCCGTCTGCGCTTCGACTTGCTGGTTGAGTTTGGTGACGCTCCCTTGTAATTGCTCGTTCTCCTCCTTCGCCGCGCTGTTGCCCTTTTCCAGCTCTTCGATCCTGTATTTCGCCTGCTCTAGCTCCTCTGCGTCCGCCTTCAGCCGTTCACCAAGTTGCGCTTTGATTGCGTTTACCCTCCCCATGAGGTTGCGGTACTGTGTCTCCGAGTGCTCCTTGCCCTTCTGCGTGGTCTCGAGTTCTTGTCTGACGGTCGAAACTTCGTCAAAGTGTTTCGATTGCAGAGACTCGAGGTTCTGGCGAAGTTCGGTGACTTCCGCGCGGAGCGTGTCACGCTCTTGTTGCATGGCTTCGAGGCGGAAAGAGGCATCGGAGGAAACTGTGATGTCCGGCGCGGTCTTCGTCTCTTTCGTTGCTTGTCCTGCGCCCTCATTTTTGTCCGCTCCTGGTTGTGTGCCATTCCGGATGGGCAACTCTTCAGTTCGCGCTGCAGATTCCTGCGCCGGAGCGGAATATTCAACCTTCTGCGGTTGGCTCGGCGCATCGTCCTTCTGCTTCCTCCATCAGCGTCCCAGCTCATCAAACGTGTATACCCCTGGCCAGACCTACTCCCGTACCCTCTACCCCCTCGTCCTGATCCTCCTCTTCGTCCCCCTCCCCACCCTGATCGTCCCTCGTCCCATTGACCTCAGCCCCCTTCGCATCGCCTTCTCCCTTCGCGACCCCCTTCTTTTTGTTGCTCTTCTTTTTCTTCTTCGCAGCTGCGCATCACTCACGTTGTCAGCACCTCAACTCTTCCCCGCGCTCGCTCAACGCCGCATTCATCGGTCCAACCACGTGGCCGGGAGGCAGCGTACCTGATTTACTCGCGGGGTCGGGCGGGTTGGCGGTAGACATTATCGGTGGCACAGAAGGTAATTGTACAGAGGAAAGAAGGACACCGCGGACAAGTGTCGTGGTTCAGATGTCTAGCAATCGCAGTGCACATGTACCGCCGTACCTTACATTGCGTGCCTCTGCTCGCAGGGTCCCGGAGCCGAGGATTTACCGCATGGCAGATTGGCAGGTGAACGAGTTGCGTACGAGGGACAAGAACAGGAAGACGAGCCTTTCTTGGGGAGAAACAAAGGGTGGTCATACATATGAGAAACAACTCGACTGGGAACGCAACGTCTGTTTTCCCGGTGACTCTTCTCGTCCTCGCGGGAAACGCCAGCCACCTAACTTCTCTGCACACCAACCTCCCGCCGCGCCCTCCCCTCCATCTCCTCATAGCCTCCCCTTCCCACCCACACTCTCTCAAAAGCCGACCCCACCAGCGCGCAGATACATTAGCATGCATGTCCACCTAAAAGCGAACCCGCCCCCCCCAACGCTCCGATCGGAGCGCCGTCGAAGGCCGGGATTATGAAAGGCAGAGCGCCCAGCGGGCGTCAATGTCGGTCTCGCGGGAATGTGTCTTCGATCAATGGATGCGTTGTATCTGATCGTACAAGGGTATGTAGGAGACGACTGGTTTCAATGAGGAGAGAAAGCAGAGGGATGAGAGAGTGCGGGAATTTGTACTTTGAGGTGCGCGGGGCGGGAGGGGACCGGGGAGAGCCGCGCGAGGCCGACAGCCGGTTGAGGTGCTACTGGTCACGTGAGAGCTGCGTCTTTCAACGTCTGACAGAGGCTCGATGGATGTCGCAGTAAGTAGCTTGAAATGGACGAGGATATCATGGAGACAGACCTGTGTGGGTGCAAACATTGCTTCAAGAGATAACGATGTGGATAATTACACCTTCCTATTACTCGCGCTCTCGCACGCCGCCTTCCCCCTTCAAAGTCAATATCGTCGGAGAATCAAAACCCACGCCAGTTTCCCCTGACGATAGAATAGCAAGCACCCGCTAGTCCGACAAAACCCACGCTTAAGCCCATGCCCATGTCCAGAGAACCCCGCGCGCCACGCGAATAGAAGTTCCATGCTCCCCTTTCGCCATACCAAGCGCGCGCCCAGGGTATCATCCATTCTGTCGCCCTCGAAAATGAAGACCCGAAAAGAACAGCAAGAAAAGCCAAAATGCGAGCAAAACAATAACGCTATTGTGTGAAGATACCCATCTCGCCGGAGACTTGCTTCAATAGCAGAGTCTGGCGCGTCTCCAAGAAAGTGATTGCGAGGTGGATGTTCCTCGGTCCGCCTGATGGTGATGATCCTGGCAATAGCCAAACGCCGCGCTAATGTGATGGGGATAGCAATACAGAGGGGATCCCGCCAGGCGTTCGCCGGTGCTGCGGGGTGCGGATTTGTTTTGTTCTGTTTGATTTGGGGGATGGTGTGGTCTTCGATGTTGATCGATCCGGTGTGTGGATTCTGTGTATCGTAGGGGGGTGAAACCCGATGTGCTGGACGCTCATCAGATCTCTGGTGTGTCGAGACTGATGCCAGGTCCAATTATGGCGTGCTGACAGCGCACCTTGGGAATGCTGAGGAGGCAAGTTCTGATGGAGCTTGTACATCAAGCCGGCTGGCGCCACTCGTCGTCCATGCCAGCTTGCTCCTGCTGTTGTGAAGTTGTGGTGTCAGCGCGCTTGTGGCGAGCTGAAGGGGTTGCCGGCCGGTTTTGAGGTTCGGTTGGGGATGGTGTTGCGTCGGGTGTTGGCAGTCCGCTGGGCACCTCCGTCACCGTGACACCAATAGGCAGCCATCTGCGGCCAGGAGCGTAAACTGCTTGGGCGACGGGCACGGTCAATGAGTTGGAGGCGGAAGTCGATGTAGAGCTGGAGTTGAGCGACGAGGGGTTGGCGTTACCGTCGGGCGCAGGTTTGAGGTAAACCAGCTGACCCCAGACGTGCCAGTGCAGAGCGAGGATGTGAGTGAAGCGGCGGGTGATGTAGTTGTCAGGGTCAGCAGGCTGCTGCGACGTGCCCGGTGCGCAAACAGCACCAAAGCCGAACGATGACACGTGAACAGGAGCTTGAGGCACCAGCTTGTCTTGGAGCATCAGCGCAGAGAGCTTAACACTGTAGCCGACGCTCTCAAGCAGCTTGGGCAGGAGCCGATCATAAAGATACTGCGCGTGCTTTTCGAAGGCCAGGGAGGTGGGGTCGAGATCATTTTCCAGCCGCTGCTCGATGAAGTCGAGAAGGGTTGAGTCGAACGGCGGGTTTCGGCCTTCTATCATCAGCACCAACCGCATGATCTCAGCGGCCAAATTCTCGAGACGGTCAGAAAATCTAGCTGAGCTGCCCACGATTGGAGCCATGGTGCCGTTGAGAGCGTTGAGGGCTTTGAAGACTTCGTTGCTCGGTGCTTCCGGTCCAGCCATCTCGATCAAAATCTCGCGGCAAATCTCGCGGCAGATGGCTGAATGCAGGTCGATGCGAAGCGCACGCAGTCGGTCGACGTCGCGGTAGAAGGTAGGCGGGTACATCGCAGTGGCGCCCTCGAACAGAATGCTGCGTAGAAGAGCCGATGTGAGGGCTTGCAGATGCGTCGGAGCGCAGGTTTCCGAACTGAGAAGCGCGATCTCGTACTCGAGCCACATTCTTGAGCTCGCCACATCGATCTTGTGGATGTTGATTCGGTGTGCGTTGTATCGGCGCTGGAAGTTGATGGTGTCTTCGATAAGCAGCGGCCTCATGTGCCTGATCTGGTGGTTGGCCACGTCCAGCTTCATCGCTTCGAGGATGTTGAACAGCTGACGCAGACCGCTGACCAACAGATCCGGCTTCTGCTCTCGTGCGCCCTCCTGAATATCATTCCGCATTGCCTCAATCATTTCATCGCGCATCGGCGCGCAGTGCCTCTGCAGCACTCTGGCCAGCCAATTGCCCAGGGCCAGGAGGTCACAGACACCCTTCTGAATCTCCTGCATGATGAGATCGACGTCCAAACGCTCCATAATCACCTTTTGATCGTAGTCCGGAACAAGTGTCTTCAGGATGTCGCGCACAGCGTGGAACAGCTTCGGCAGACGCTGCTGACTACACATGAGGATGCGCATCCAGTATTCGTCTGTGTGCGCCTGGCCAGAAGCCATCCTCCGATTCTGCACGACGCCGTAAACGGTGAGCTCGCCCTGAAGTGCTTTCCAGTACTGGTCGGCCGCCCTCGCCTTCTGCTTGCCCTTTGACCCATCGAAATTGGGCCGAAAATGTAGCTCGCGATCGAAGTTGACATCGTGGCGCAACTTGGGGTTGTTGATGATGCGCGAGAGGTCGAGTTCCGTAAGAGATTCCGGCGTCATCGGAGGTTGGTCGGAGGCATGCAAGAAGCAATTGGAGATCTCCACGCCCTCAGCGCCCATGTGCTGTTGCATGATAATACGAATGTCGAGATATAGGTCTTGTTCCGTTGAGAGTGTCTGCGCCGGCGCTGGCATCGCGGCATCGGTGGACATGATCGTGGGAGCCGGGTAGCAGTTTGGCGACACTTCAGGCGTCGGCATAGCTGATGCGCAGTGCTCACGTGTCCTAGACTCTTGTGATGCATTGCTCAAGGCCACCGGCTGTTCCGTTCTCTTGCCAGCGACACCGGGGCTGTTGTGATTGCTTGCGGCCGGAGGACGACATGCTTGCTGTGAGCTGGGCGACATCGGCCCGATATCTCCCAGGTCGACGCTTTGGGTCGATCGATGGCGCATGTTCGCGTTCGCTTGATGGTGTCGTGAAAATGTTGTTTTGATGACCGGAGAGGGACAGAGTTGGTTGAAGGATCGAGGAGGGATTTGACTGCGTCCGCGAGGAAGCCTATGGTGTCCAAGACAGGTATGCTGGAAGGGCCTGAGGTGCGTGGAGACTTTGTGGTGGATCGGATGTAATCACTTCGCCGCCGAGGTCACAGTGTCTGGTCGTGCGTCAGTAAGACCGTGCTGGGCCGGACACTACACTTGTGTCCCGGACACGAGTGGCTTGTGGGATGTCCCATGTGCCACAGTACGGCGAGCTGCAGCAGACACTACATGCTGCAGACCCGGCGAAGTTTGCGGGCGAGGTGGAAGAAGGGCGGACGACAATGGCTCACCTTGCTGCTTGTGTTCGGTTGCTGCTTGCAAAGTGTGGACGGTGGGAGAGGTCAGGGCTGGTGGGGTGAGCTTGGTGGTTCTTTGACAACGGGCTTGACGGAGCTGCATGCGATGATCAAAGGTGGAAACGAGCGTCTTGAGAAAAGGAAATCTGCGAACGGCGGGTTAGAGGCGGCAACAAAAGAAGATCGGCGGAAAGAGAGTCTGGCACAGGGTTGTCGCCGTGCAGGGCAGTTGCAGTCTAGGGATTGCAAGCGAGGACAAAAGGAAAAGGAAAGACAAGAGAGCGCAGGAGGTACTCAAGCCGGTAAGTGGGTGTCTTATGACGGAATGCAAGGCAGGCGGGCACGTCGAGCGGCCGCTCCTTGCGGGCCACCGTCGGCAGCTTGGTGAAGTAGGGGGCGTGGCAGGAGAAGCAAAGGGTGCGGTCGCCGGCAGCGGGCAGCACCTTGTGGGCGCGCAGGGCGCAATGCGCTCCTGTCACGAAGACTGAAACGGCGACTACGGTGCGCCCTTCTCGAACAAATCCTTGACTCCCGTCTGCTTCCGCCCCTTGACCGTGCATTCAAGCGGGCTGGTATAATAACGGATGCACTGACGCAACGGCGGAAGTGGGGGAGTTTTTTAGCGTTGCAAACGTACCGTTCTTGTTGTCGCCAGCTTCAAGGGCGGATCGGAGCCCCCGTACCCGTGTATCTGAACACTCTACCCTCCGACGCGGAAAGAAGGAATGGGCACGAGCATGCAGGTCGCCAGGCAAAGCCTGCAGTTGGCCGTCAGAGCCGGCGATAGGGGCGCCGGGGTTGTGGAAGTGCTGGAGGTGGCGGCCGGGGGTGGCGGTGGTGGGGTCTGAGTGGTGATGTGCTAGGTGCCGATGGAATGCCGTACCGCGGAGTGCCATTTTAAGAAAAGGTTGCGAGGGTCCGTGCGGGTTTTGAAGAAACATCTCCTTGGCGGAGGAGATTCGATTTCTCGAAGCAAACGCAAAACATGCGGCAAGATCAGCGGCTCGGCCCTGATCGGCTCATCCCGGTCGCACGTTCGCTCCTTCCATTTCGGGACGCTCACCTGTTGAGGACAAACAACAACAACATTTCGTTTTCCAACAGCTTCCGTTGCAAACAAGAAGCAGCATTTCTGTGCATCTATGTAAAAAGTCACTAGGGTCTCGTTTCGATTGCATAACATGGTTTGGTCTTCAGCCCACACAGGGATACCACGCGGGCCCGAACGTCCACTGCATTCGTGGCGGTGTAACCCGACAGTGTTTATTTTGAAACCTAGCCACCCGTACTTGGCTTATCAGAGGCTTGGAACGTGTTCATACCAGCCTTCTGTCCTCTGCGTCCCGACTCGATCGCAACGTCCGCATTCAGCGGCGAGACCATACTGACCACGAGGCTGCACTGGGGTAAAACAGCAGTCAAGCATGTTTGAACGACAGGAGTAACACGGTCAGATCGAAGCGAGAGAGGGCTGCACTAAGGCAGTGCTGTTGGTGGAGCCACATGAAGCGCCGTTCTGAAGGTTGTTCACTAGGATGAAGCGTCTCGCCTCATCGGCTTGTCGGAAGGGTGTCATGTTTCTGACGGCAGGGCGAAAAGAGACGCTACAGGAACAGCCGCAAGTCTCCAACGAGAATTGAGGAACGGGACTCCGGTCTGAAAACGCAGCGGGAAAAATTATCAGTCACCATTACGAAGTGTCTGGGTCTTGTTCAGGGAATGGAATGAATACAGATATGTCTACCTGAAGTCGCCCAAGCGCGTCAGACACAGGCAAGTCAGGCGTACGGATCTCATGCCGAGAAGGATAGCATTACAAAAGGTACGAAAACAGCATGCCGACCACAACGCCTCGCCTGAGAGCCCCAGCCAGTCTGTGCCAATTCCTTGCTTCTCTGCTTGTCCGTCTCACCTCCACCACCACCTCAAGACGTGTGCATGCCACTCTCAGCAGCAAGCTGCTGCCCGGGCCGATCCTGAGTCCTCCCCCTCGCTCGCTCCTCTGGGTCCCCCGGCTGCTTCTGATCTCTAGGGCTCTTATCCCCATCCGAGTCCTTGTCTCGACCGTCCTCGTCCGAACTGTCTCTCCCGGCATCCGGGCTCGGCGCCCGACTATCAGACAAGTTCCGCCTCTTCGACCCTTCCATCCAGCTCTTCACGCCCCCAATCAACCCCATTGCATACCCCGCGGCGAAATCGTTACCCCGTTCGCCGTGCGCCCCGCCAGAAACGCTGCCTCGGGACGGCGTGCCGCTCCTGCCAGCGACGGCACCAAGCGGGCTCTTCGCACCGCTGCCGCCGCCGCCCCCAGGCGTGCTCAACCGGCCGTTACTAACCGATGGCGCGGGGCTGCTGGGCCGACTAGGCTGCCAGAACTGCCTGAAGTCGCGGCTGACCTCCTGCCCGGTGGTCTGCCAGTTGGAGCGGATCGTGTCGCGCAGCTCGCCGACGTGGCGCTTGATGTCGAGCTCGTTCTTCTTCAGCCACGAGACGTTGAGCTCCTGGCGCGACGTGCCGCGCTTCAGCTGGCGCGAGATGTACTGCTCGTAGTCGCGCACGATCTTGGTGATGATGCCCGTAGTGCTAACGCCCTCGGTGCGCTGGGTCACGAGGAACATGCCGCGCTCCTTGATGGGCTTGTAGATGTCGTCGCCCTCGTTGGCGCCGTAGGGGATGTCGTCGTGCGCGACGTAGTCGATTGAGTGCTTGTCCATGAAGTCCACGTCGATGACCCAGGGGCAGTCTTCGATCACCTCGTCTACCCAGCGGCAGTGGCGTAGGGACTCGGCGCGGTGCTTAGCGGACATGACGGTGAGGCCCTTGCGCTTGTGCGTCTCCGTGTCGCCCGTCACGCCGACGATGAGGCGGGTGTCCGGAAAGGCGGTCTTGGCCTGTTGGAGCTGGCGCATGTGGCCCAAATGGAAGAGGTCAAAGACACCGTCTGCGTACACACGTACGGACCTGCCCTTTGGGGGAGGGTTGGTCTTGTAGCCCACGGGGTCCTCTGAGCCCGCGGGTGGGGGAGCCTCCATGCGCATTTTGCCCGCCTCGCCGTTCTCGCCTCCTCCTGCTTCGAACGCATTGGCCGGCATGGCCGCGCCGGGCTCGTTCTTGCCATTGATTTCCACCTTTTTGCTCGCGCTGGACTCGGCGCGCGTCGAACGTGTTCGCTTCGCAGGAGGGTCCATGGACTTGCGCTCTTTAACGTCGTCGAGCACGGGGTCGGCGGTATCCTCACCCGACGCGTCGCGAGAGCTGGGTTGGATGGTTTCGGCCGCGACTGGGTCTTTGGAGGCGGTGGAGCCGCGCTTGCGTTTGGGAGCCATTGTTAACGTTGATGAGAAGAATGCTCGATCTTGCGGTGGGTATTAGGGCGGGAGAGCGAGGAGTATTTGTAGGGTTCGGG
Source organism: Saxispiralis lemnorum (assembly GCA_034509035.1). Classification (NCBI taxonomy): domain Eukaryota; kingdom Fungi; phylum Ascomycota; class Dothideomycetes; order Mycosphaerellales; family Aeminiaceae; genus Saxispiralis; species Saxispiralis lemnorum. The sequence continues at coordinate 107,770 of JAWXCT010000089.1, forward strand.
TTGGATGTAGACGATGCGGCACCGCAGGAAAGCGAGCTTTGCGGGCACGTGGGAGGAACTATCTTTTTCCTAGGGGAAAGATCGGGTTCAGGAGATGAAGCTGTCCGTGCGTGCAAGCTTCGACTTCACCTCAACTGAAGAGGGCGCAACAGCGTAGAACAAGATGACCACATTGGTGACTTGATACTTTCGAAATGATGCGAGCTAGTTTAGCAGTGTTCTATGAGAATTGAATGAAGGATCGTAGGCAGGCCTGGAAGAGCACGCGGTCCATCTCAGTGAGCTCACAAGAAGAGCTCCACGAATTCCCTGTTTTCTTTGCCCTGCTCGCTGTCGTCAGAGCTCGCCATTATTAGCTGCTGACCTCTGCCTCGGCTGCGATGGACTCGCAGGCCTGAGACCATCAGTGCAGGGACGCTGATAGAAGACCAGAGATACTTCAGAGATTGGTCGGTGTGCACGTGGAAGACGCTACAAGGCGTCAAGTCTTGCAAGAGAAGACAGAGGATTGAATCAATTTGTACGCTCCCTTTCATGAGGAAGTACGAGCCAAATAACAACGACTACGCCCTCCGCTCCCGATGCGCTCCCAGAAAACATTGCAACAAACAGCCCGCGTTACGCAAATGCGGGTTACGTACGAACTGGCGGCAAAGGCTCCGCCACTGCTATGTATCCGCTGCTGGGTGCTTCTAGTGTCCACATTGTGACCTTGCTTAGCCGAGACGAGGTTGGTGTTTTGCAGGGGGGTCGAGGGGCCAGTGTGGTGGTGATGGTTTGGAGTGGGTTGACTGTAAGGTCGAACAGGGCGCATTGGTCGAGAGGGTAAGAGGGTATCTGTCGAAGGCTTTCGGGTCCGCTACTTTGTTTCCGCGGCTTTGTCGGCCACGACCTTTTCGGCCACGGCTTTCGTATCCGCACTATCCGTTGCGGCGCTCATTTTCGGCTTGGAAGGCGTCTGATCATCCGTCCTGGCTTTGCTCTCGTCCTCCTTCGCTTGCTTCACCTTCTCGGCCGGCTCCGTGTCTTTGCCTGCGTTCGAGCCAGGAGCCGGTGTCTCTTCGCGAGTATTCCTGTCCTGCCGCGCTGACGAATCTGTTTGCCCGTTGGAGACGGTGTCCCTCTTGCTTTCATCCTGTCCACGCTTCACCTGTTCCTCAAGGTCCTTGTCCTCTTCCTCCTCGGCCTCGGTCACCCGGTCTTCCATGTCAATGTCACCATCGTCGTCGGAAGACCGCCCAGTGTGAATCTCAGTCCCGTCCCCAAGCAAGATGATGCGCCCAGAACGCCCGCCAATGAGTCGCGTCCGCTGATCCATGTCCATCTCGTAATCGTCCGGAGAGTCGTCGAAGCGGTGGTGTGTACCGGGTCCCCTAAACTCGGCTGTGTGCAACAGTCAGCATGACCGTTCTCCTTTGGATGGTGGCAAAGACTTGTAGGCCTAAAAGCCGATGAAGATGCCATAGCAGTGCCAGATCACACGAGTCACTCTTCGCTTGAAGCTCGTGGGCCAGTCATCCGAGTCGCCACAGGAAAGCAATGGGTTGGAGTCATCACTTGCCGTATTCAGGGGGCGCACAGGGGCCGTCTCCATTAGCGACGCGCTCTCCAATCATGTCGTACCACTCTTGCTTCGTTTTGCCCTTGAGCATCCCGATAACAACCATGGTCATGTTGTCGCAGCCGACACCGCCAGTTTCACTGTTGGAAGCGAGGCAGTTATCCATCATGTTCTCACAGATCGAATGCAGCTCCTGCTTGGCAGCAATGCCACGTCTGACGAATTCGATCACGGCTTGGGAAGATTGGCAATCCCAGATGCCTGTGCACAGTTAGTGTAGATTCCACGATGAGGCTTCTTTCAAACTTACCATCACAGGCAATGACGAGGAACTCATCATCGTCGCTGATGTGGTGAATCGTCACGTCTGGGAAAGCAGTGACGATTTGCTGCTCTGGTGGAAGGTCGGCGCTCTTTTTGAACTCAAAATCGCCAATGGCTCTGCTCAGCGCAAGATTGCCGTTGACACGTCCGAAATCGACAAAGCCACCGGCGGCGCAAATGCGTGCCTTTTCGCCCTCATTCTGAGGCTTGTGGTCGAATGAAAGAGGCTTCGCCCGTCCTTTGATCCCAAGAACGGATCGCGAGTCGCCGGAGTTGCCCTACACGGGTCAGCAGTGGCGGGAGAAGGGAGATCGAATTGACCGTACAACGTAGATCTTGTCATGAGTGATGATGCCGACGGAAGCAGTGCAGCCAGAAACCTCCTCTTCGTACTTTGGATCTATCCGCTGTGTGTTAGTCCTCGGAGTCTCCGACAAGACTGCAAATGCTCACGTGCTGATACTCACCACTAAGAATGGCTCGGTCGATGGCCAGAAACCCGTCCTTCAGCGCCTGTTCAAAGTCCTTCTTCTTGTAGGAATCTTGTTTCGCGATGATATTGTGCAGGTGCTCGCCGGTGTAATTCGCGACTTTGTCGCCTCCATGTCCATCGTAGACTCCAAAAAACGATATGCGCACGTCTTCCTTGGCCGGCTTGAGCTCTTCCTCGCCCTCGAGAGCCTGTAGATCGAGCACCGCGGCATGGGCGTCTTCCATGCTTATCCTCCAGCCCTGCATGGCGCTAACGCCAAACACGACTCGGTCATCTTGGCCCTCATCTGATTTCTGAAGAGCGCGAAGTGGTCAGTATGGTCATTCGCCTCAATTAGACGCGTCTTCCATGACTTTTGTGACTTCAGATATCCGCCTCCCTCTCAGTGGGTGTGGGAGTCATTGCTTGGTCAGCCCGTCGGCGTCGGGCGCGGTGTCGTGCCTACCTTTTCGACGACTGGCTCGGATAGCGTCTGACCCATCGCGGCGTGTCCAAGCACCGGCGCGCTGGCGGAGGTGCTGGTAGCAGAGGCGGAGTCTGCGAAGCTGTGCGAGGTACGTCGGTGCAAGTGGGGACGGCCGGATGCGGGCAGACGAGGGGCGTAAGACAGAGGTTAGGAGCGTCGCGGTCGTGTTCTCATTCAGCTCGTTAGTCGTGCGCGGCGGGTAAGGTTGTCGTGAGCGACAACAATGTGGGAGGTAAGGGGCTCAGAGAACGCGAAGTGGTCATGTGTGGTGGAGCGTATGGTGTGTGGGGAGTTGAGAGAGGAACCAGCCCACGCCGGCTGTGACATCAATTTCGGCCGGCCGCCTAGGTCGAACGCCGGGGGCGCGACTCAGGCAGAAACTGCGAGGTATTTGAATTGTTCTCGCTCCACCCTCCTTTCGCAAAGCGTTTGTGTCCTTCTAGCTGCTACAGTGTAGTACACAGTCCTGCTATTCGAACCTTTCGAGCCTTCTTCGCCACTCATCAACAAAATCTGGAACCGCACACTCTTCGCTTTACTGGAGAACCTTTGATTGGTCTTTGCCTTAGTGTATGCCCGAGGCCCTGAAGTACTCTTAAGGTAGCAGATCCACTTGCCCATTTATGCCCCCAAGGTGTGGTTAGGAAATACAGTGCGACTTCTGGCAGGTCATTGTCGCCAGCGAGCTCCACGACTTTCTGCCCTTTCCCCTCCAAGGTCAATGATCTGCTCGGACTCGAGCTGGTATAACCCGCGGAACAGGCTTGAAATTATCCTGCGCAACTTCACTCTCTGTCAGTCTGCCATAGCGTCGAGATCACCAGAGATTCTCAGACAAAAGTGCGTTGGGTGGAATACATTTCTCCGCCCGATATCTGTACAAACTCGGCCCAGCGAAAACATCACGGGTGCACCGCAGCGCCCCCCTGAGCCTGCTGGCCTGCCGCTGATGATGGGATCTCCGGGCTGACCTCTTGCAACTCCTGCTCCTCCCCGCTTTGAAGTTCGATCGCCGCATCCTCGTTCTCGGTACCAGTGTAAGCTGCTCCTTGCGCCTGTTTGATGGCGGCGATCTCCTTTTCTGCCCAAGCTCGCCAGTTCTCGTATGCCTTGTCTTCGAGCATGCTGCCTACCTCGTTGGGCCCAGCGCCGAAGAACGCACCGACCGAAAGAGCTTCTTCTCGAGCAACGCGAGTCTCGATCTCGCGGTAATGGCGTATTCGGTAGAGTTCCTTGCGTGCTTTGTCGTAGGCGGCGGCGCGAGAAAGCGGGGTGTGGTTCAAGAGCCAGTTTTGGCGTTGGACGACCCTAATGACCCGTGTCAGCATGCCGCTCTTTCGTCTCGATCGATTCAGAGTGGAAACTTACGACTCGCCATTCAATGGTCTCGCAGCCTGGCTAGCGAAGACCACGTCCCAGGAACTAGCTGTGCGCCCACGCTCATCCTTCTCCCCGGTTTTTGGCCGATTCAACTGGACGTCCAGCTCGACACTCCAATCCCATTTCTCGCGGTCTCTCCCGTCGTTTTCCAGTATCACGCGCGGTCTCGCCAGCTCCCACGGATGGTCGTTGAAGTATTCCCACCGCAGTTGGTCCTCCGCATAGGTAACCCTCAGAGGTTTGAACAGTCGCGAACTCTTCTTGCCAGGCCTCTGTGAGCGCTGTAACGCTGGTCGGACGAGTCGAGCGGAGGGCGGCGTCCGTGAGACTGGTGTATACCAGGAGGGTGGTGATGGAGCAGTGTTCGATGGTTGTCTCGACTGTGCTTGTTGCGGGGTGGGTTGGTACTGGCTGATGGGATTACGCAGCATAGCAGTCGCGTGACTATGTACGCGCTGCGCGGCGAGATTATAACGGCCCATGGTAAGTGGCCGGTATTCGTGCAATTTGACAGCAGAGAAGACGTTCGTGCAGTCAAGTCTGTCCCAATGTCGGGGCTTAGGAGATCTCGGGGGTTCCCCGCAGAGCCGCAAGAATTCGGAGATCCCGCAAGGCCGTCTTTGCTCGAGCGCGTCTGCGCCGAATCAACTTAAGGGGTCTTTGTTCGCGCCTTTGTCTCTACGCCATCAGGAATCGAGCTGGAGGATGCTACTGAGATGCTAGCGATCCTATTGGCATCATGCACGACGCTTCATGTCCCTTCTCGCTGCCGTTCTTCGCCCGAACAGCCTATCCGCCGTTCCCAGAGCTGCGAGACGATCCACGATGACACCATGCTACGATCTCGCTGCTGCTTACCGAGAACGATCAAAACGCCATGACGGACGACAGTCGAGGTGTGGCAGGCAGAAAAAGGGAGAATTGGGCGATGGAAGAGCCGTGGAAGAGACGTTCGTGAGGGCTTTGGTAGCTGCAGGTGCCTGCAAAAAGTGTGTCGCAGATCGCGAACATCGCAGGTCATTTGAACGCCGGAATGGGCCTCAGCTATGGCGACAGATCGATGTTTCCGGACGTCTCCCATCACGACGATTCTCGACCCGCGGCAGAGGCAAACAGCAAGCCGCAGTGGCCTCTCGCCAAGAGCCTCCGGGGAAAATCAGTCGTGAGGAGTACAACGGCCTTGTCGACACTTACGCCGAATTGGACAGTCCTTCGAAAGCGCGTCCTGCCAGCGACAATTACCTACCTCTCGCGCCTCGCTTGGTGCTCACTGCTGAGCAGGAGGAACAGTCAGTTCCCTTGACTCGGAAGGTTCTTCGCCCAGAGGGTGCAGATCACGCTCAAGCCATCGCAAGGGTGAAGAAGCATCTCAGAAAACAGCCTGGTTCCAGCAGCAGGCACGCGTGGGCTGCATATCAAGAGTTACCCGAGCCGCGAGTGCGTTATCTTGACGATGACACTATGCATGCTATGCTCAAACATTTGTCATGGACCGAATTCAAGAACCCAACAACCGCACAACGATTCCTTGCAGTCCTCGAGGAGTGTGTCGCAGAAGACGTCCGCATCCGACTGAGTGAGTGGAATAGCGCGATTGCGTTCGCCGGGCGCTGGGCTCGACAAACTACATCCGAAGACGTCAAGGAGGCAGTGGAGATCTGGATGCGAATGGAAAATACAGGATGGAAAGCAAACAACGTCACTTTCAATATTCTCTTCGACGTTGCGGTGCGCGCCCAGCGGTTCGCACTCGCCGAGACTATTCACGAAGAGCTTCGGGCAAGAAAACTACCGTTCAATCGATATTTCCGGACAAGCATGATATACTACGCAGGGATGCGAGGCAGCGGCGATCGTGTGCGGGCTGCCTTTCGCGCTCTTGTCCACGGAGGGGAAATTGTTGACACTGTGGTCATGAACTGCGTCATCGCGTCTCTTGTGCGGGCTGGAGAAGGTTCTAGTGCAGAGGATGTGCTCGAGAAAATGAATCGATTACATGAGTCGAAGTTCGGTACTTCAGCTCCGCGGCATTGGCTTGAGCGGAAGGAGTTGGGAAGGCAGCTGAATGACACTGCAAGAGAACTTCGACTGCAGAAAGAAGAGCGCGAATCCTCTTTCTTTGGCTCCGCCGAGCCTGTCGATGAGCACAAGGAAGAAGTACAACGGCAGACCACGATCGCTCCAGACTCGCAGACCTATCGCATTCTCATTGAATATCATGCAGATACCACTGGTGATCTGGAGAGAATAAAGCAACTCATCGACCTCACACGCGAAGGCCACTGGCGCGTCCACGGAAGCGTCTACAACGATGTGTTCAGAGGGTTTGCGATACACGGCGGAACTCCATACACAGCTTGGACACGACGTAACCTAGAAGAATTCTGGCGGGAATTTCTGGAAGGGGTCGCCGAAGGAAAGAAACTTGCCGAACAGAAGTCAGAGGCACAAGCCACGGTTGAACCTGACAAAGATGGCAAAGAAGAGCTGGCAGCGGAGGATGATCGTCCGCCTTACTTTGTGCGCTCGTTAGCAATACGTGCACTGCGTGCTTTTCATACATGCGCAGGGCAGAAGAGGATGTTAGAGGTGTGGAAAGAGATCCAAGAGCAATGGCAGGACATGCCGGACGAGGACTTGCACCGGGTGAGCGACTTTGTCAGGACTTTGAGAATGCCTTGAGAAGGACCATGTAGCATAATGTCACAAATTCGATTAGCATGTTTTGGACTGTATGATCAACGATTGCGAAAGTAGGCTTTCGCGAACAAAGTAGTGTAGTGGAAACTTGAAGTCATGTTCACAGGAGGTCTGTGCGTGTGCCATTAAAAATGATCTAGAGTTCTGCTAGCGACAACACCATCATTCCCTCACATTCGCAAAAAGTAATCTCGAACATGAGTGTCTCAGCTGCTTTGTGTTCACAACCATAATTTACTGGCGTGCTCTGTGCGATTTCTCTCATTCGTGGCAATTGTGACTGAACCATCTTTAGAAGTCCGACACCCCTTCCTGTACCCGACATGTAACATCAGGCGGATCAGCGTCCGTACATTCGCTTCAGTCATGCCTGGCGCCACACGGCGCAAATTAGGCGAGAAGATCGACCTCGACTACACTCTGCGCCGCATATTCGGCAAGGAGGGTTTCCGGCAAGTCTCCTTCACTTCGAGCAGCGCAGCTAACGGGCTGATAAATTCATAGACCAGTCCAGCGCGAGGTTATCCATGCTGCTCTCGAAGGTCACGACATTTTCTTGCAAGCTGCTACCAGCTTCGGAAAGTCACTCTGCTTTCAGCTTCCCGCGGTGATAGACTTTGGTATCACCATCGTCGTCTCACCGCTGTTGGCCCTTATGAACAATCAGATCAGCGCACTGCGCACCGCAAATGTCCCTGTTGCCACTATCAATAGCCAGACCCCTTACGCGGTGAAGGCTGCCATTCTGGATGACCTCAAGAGTGGCCACCCACGGACCCGACTGCTTTATGTCACGCCTGAATTCTGCACACTCGATCACTTCCGCAAGAATCTCAGGATCGTGTACGAGCAGAAGGAATTGGCAAGAATCGCGGTCGATGAAGCGCACTGCATCTCTGAATGGGGTCATGATTTTCGCCCCAGCTTCAAGGAGCTGAATTTCTTCAAACGCGAATTCCCTCAGGTACCTCTCATTTGCTGCACCGCGACGGCCACAAGCAGAGTCCGGGACGATGTCATCGATACGTTAGAGCTGGAGCGTCGAACCCTGAAGTCTTACACAATGACCACCAGCCGGCCCAATCTGCATTATGAGATAAGGTTCAAAAGCGACGAAGAAGACCATTACTTCGACTTTCTTCAGTGGTTGCGGGCGGCTCACGAAAGAAGGAAGAACAACCAAGCTCGGTTCCAGGAACTGAGTCAGCGCAGCGAAAGGGCGACAAACGTGCCTGGCATCATTTACACACTCTACCGGAAAGATACCGAAAGCCTTGCTAGCCGTCTGCATGCAGACGGGATCGGCGCCAAACCATATCACGCAGGCTTATCAACCGAGCAGAAGGAAGACCACCTTCAAGGCTGGGTGATGAACAAGGAAGGCTACGACGTGATCGTCGCCACTACAGCCTTCGGCATGGGCATCGACAAGGACAACGTAAGATTTGTGTGCCACTGGCAAATCCCAAAATCCTTTGAGGGCTACTACCAAGAAGCCGGCCGTGCTGGCAGAGACGGCAAAGCCAGCCTGTGCATTCTGTACTACTCCCGCGAAGACCGCGATCGCGCCGCCGGCATGATGAGCCGTGAAGTAGAACGGAATCGCAATGCTGGCACCGCACAACGCACTCAACAGGCAACTGCCAACAGGGGCAAGAGCTTGCAGGCGCTGATTGCGTACTGTGAAAGCGTGAACAAGTGTCGTCACAAAGCCGTCGCGGAGTATTTTGACGATACTGGGGAGCCGCCGAAGTGTCAGTGGGCGTGCGACTGGCACAAAGATGCGAGGAAGCTGGCGGCGATGAAAGAGAAGGGGTTGGCGAGTGAGGAGTGGATAATGACGCAGAGAGAGATGGGCGCGTATGGCGCGGACGAGTATGAGTGAGGCAATTCGGTAACTAAAGCGTAAGTTCAGAGCAAAGCAACTGTAATGGCTTTCTATTGGGAGCGTTGATCTCTATGGCGTTCCTACTTTCCATGAGGTTTCGTTTTCTCGCGTCCTAATTTCAACGGTTTCTTCAATGCATCAGAGACGCCCCCTCTCAACGGCTTCATCTTCCGACCTGAAATATTTTCTCCATCTCTGCTGATAACAGACGCTGCAAAATGGAGCCGCAGTCGATGGACAGAGGCTGTCTTAAGCAACATCGCGAGCAGTCACGCGTGTTATGCAGACTTTGAAGTGCAAATTGAATCACCGCAGTCACTTTGCAAGAGCAACGGGTTGCAGTATATACCGAGGGGCGAAAACAAACCACCCGATCTAATCGGCCAATTGCTGCGTAAGACGTTGAGAACCAAGTTGTATTCACAGACCAAGAAACCTAGCCTCAAACTGGAAGGGACCAACCTCAAGTGACATTGCAACTGATACCCATCAGAGCCGGCGCAACGCTCCACGGATTTATGAACAACTCTTGCCAGACCAATCGTCACATCAGATGGCAGGAACCAAAATCGCTCCCAAGAAGCTACAATATCCGCGCTCCCTCTTCTAAGAAATACGAAGGGGCGAAAAACGTCCGCATGCTGAGATTTTAAGCGAGCACATGAAGGAGCTGCAGAAGCGGCACTCGAGCAAAGGGCCGGGTCCTCGACGCATTAGATGGTCCCGCTCATCGCCTGCACGTGCAGAGAGGACTTCTGTCCCGGCTGCCAGGCAGACCGCCAGCCGCAAGGCCGCCACGTGAGCCCGGCTGAACCCCGGACGTCCACCCAGTTTTCATATTGAATTTCTCCAACTTCGCTCACACAAATTCGGCAGCGGACTGAACCCCAATAAGGTTGCTCCTCCTCCCCCCGCCGGGGGCCAGCGACAACTGTACGGCGCTTGTTACCGCGCTGCCGTCCAAGCCCTGGCTTGATGTCGCCAGCTTTGAGGCTTGAAGCCACCACGCCCCGCCCGCCTCTGCTGGAGAAAGCCAAACGCCCGTTAACCAGGGGCTCCCCGCCCTAGTGATGGCGCCAGGGCCCTTCAATGCAAATTTGCTTTCGCCCATTCGATAATGGGTCTTTCGTTTTGCACCCAGGGGCTGGTCCTGGGTTGACACAAGTTTTGGTCCTTACGCGCCCCTTTCCTGGACGTTCGTTCCTGTCACCTTGAAAATAGTGCGCGCAGTACACGTGAGGCTAAATGTCTTTTTGCGCCTGGTCGCTTGTGTTCACTTAAGCATTCAAATTCATGCAAGCCAGAAAGAGAAAAAAACGAGACAACCATGGAAAACCGACTCACTCGCGCAAGGAGAATTGTGCCGCGAAGGCGCAGTCAGATGCCGAATCGACGAACACAAAATCTGCCTCGAATGCCCGGTCAGTGCCGAATCCGCTGGACAGTCTTGCCAAAGCTTTCCAGCGCATGTTTGGGCAGTGTTGGGACAGTAGAACGAACCTGAGCAATGCGCGGGGACACCTTGGCAACGGCCAATTTCTCGAAGCCTGCATCGCGGCCGCAGAATTCAAGGGGATCATGGCGCCAGTCTCACGGCAGAGGCCGCATGAGGCCATAGTGACACTTCAAGACAATTCACACGCCTTTAAGGTCTTGGTTAACATTCGCAGGTTCACCTCACCCAAAATCTCCAATCTTGTTCCAATACTGACAGCATAATAGCCTCCTCGATGAGAAAAACCCTTTCCAAGAACGAGTGATCCGTCCTCGTGCGGAAGCGCTGGCGCGAAGCTCATGCACAGGCTTGACCCTCAGTTCAGACACACGGGCGTCAAAGAGGCTGGTCGACATTGGGCGCACTGCATCGGCGACCTTACAGAAGTATCTTTCGCCTTCCTCGTTCTCAATGGTCACATTGAAGCATCCGTAGCGGATTGCCGCTCTAGGTGGGAAAGCATTGGGGATTCTCTTGAGAAACACGATATAGAAGAGACAAACGCTCACCAAGGTCCACGACAGGTCATTTTCTGCACTTCGATAACCGTAGTGAAATATATGTCCTCTAGGGATGGAGCCATCTTTCGTTATGTCAAGGTCGACACTCAGACGCCGCAAGAAGCATCGCCGCCCAGACGTGACATGAAGAAGCCCGTGGAGGCTTACAATCCAGAGCGCCGGACGTGAAGTGGCGTGACACTCTCATTTTCGCACCGAGAATGCAGCCAAAATGAGCCATTCGAACTGCGTTATCAGGATCCGCCAAATACAGCGTCTATCGCTCACCTTCAGCTCTTTGGTGGTTCTGAGCTCTCTTCAAGACCGCTTGTGAAGCGTTCGGAGTAGGCACAGTGTATTTTTAGACGGCTGCAACAGAAATTTTTCATTTTTTAATCCTGGCCAGCTATGTGGACTGGTGGTTTCGAAACCTGCCGAAGAGTGACGGTAGTTCGCCAAAGAATATTACCCCAAGTAACCCAGGAAGGGGACAGGGTGAGGTTCACCGCCAAGAATGTAGACTCACGGAGTCATGTGACCTTTGATCTTTGACAACCTCACGTCGTCCTGCGCCGAGGCGACTGCGCGTAGAACAAGGTACGGAGGTATTTATGGGTGCATACATTCGCTGTCATAGTCTACCTGCATTCGCTTCCTCCATTTTTCGCTATTCTTTACGGCGATTCACACAAGGTCGGACCATCATGGCTTCAGCAGGTATTCTACATCCCACTGCAGCGCACACTCACTTTCGCTAACAACCAGCGGCAAGCTGTGCAGAAGAACCAACCGATCGTGGTTTCCGGTCCGTCTGGCAGTGGCAAGTCAACTCTTCTTGGCCGCCTATTTAAAGCCTATCCGGACAGATACGGGTTCTCCATATCCCACACGACTCGCGCGCCTCGCGGCACCGAGCAGGATGGCATCGAGTATCACTTCACGACGCGGGACAGCTTTCAGAAGCTCGTAGACGAAGGTGGTTTCATTGAGCATGCGCAATTCGGGAGCAACCTCTACGGGACGAGCGTGCAAGCCGTGAAAGAGCAAGCAGAGAGAGGAAGAATTTGCATTTTGGACATTGAGATGGAGGTACGGCTGGTCCTTGAAGCTTTTGGTGCATAGGGGCATGCTAACTGCTAGCAGGGAGTCAAGCAGGTTAAGAAGACCGACCTGAACGCGCGTTTTGTCTTCTTGCAGCCTCCATCGCTCGAGATCTTGGAGCAGCGACTGCGTGGCCGCGCCACGGACAGTGAGGAAGCCATCAAAGCGCGCCTGGAGCAAGCAGAGAAGGAGATTGAGTATTCGAAACAGCCTAATGCTCACGACAAGATCATTGTTAATGACGACCTGGAGAAGGCATGGCAGGAGTTCCATGCCTTTTGTGCGCCCCCAGATGCGGATGCAAGTAACTCCAACGTCGCTGCCGCTCTAGGCGCTTAGCTTGGGGACAAGGACGCCAACAACGGCGGTGCTGCCTCGAGGACTGTCGGTCCTCAATCCAGCCAATTCTCAACATCTTGGACCCTCGAGTGAAGCCTAGCCCCGGCAAAGCCCTCCACGCGGAACCGAGTGACCCGACTGGGCCTGCGACAAAAATTGCTAGGCCCCACCCAAGCAATGTGGCAAACATAATCGATTCGCGGGCCAAGCCTGACTTCGATGGAGATGAAGCACTCACGTTCTCGCCAGGGAGCAGTGGACCCCAGATCACCGAATGCTGAACATCACTTGGTAGATGGCTCGATGCTCTACGATTGGTACACCGTCATGTCGGCGTCCCGCTCGGCGGTCTCTGCTCTTCATCGCGCACAGCTCTTTCACGGTCCGATTCTATCAATCTGCAGGCTTGAATGAACAGACGTTGAATGACGGCAGACAGTGATATAGGATACAGGTACTGAATAGAAGCAAGTGACCTCGCCAAGAACGGCAAGACGGCATCGGAAGCCATGATTGCCTTCCAAAATTCTTTCTCCCTTTGCGTTGCGCCGTAACTTGTCTTATCACATCCCCACAAAATACTATGTACAACACGGATTCGTTGCACAAGAGAAAATGCTCCTCTCAAAATGCCTGCTAGGATCCCGCAAGGTCCATATCGATAAGCGCATTAGGTAAACGTACTGTCGGCTTCTACTTGACGTCACTGCCCTGGCTTTGCATGTGAAAAGTGCACGCCCACATGCCTGCCATTGGGTTCCGTTCAAAGTGCATCAACAACCACCCCGACGATCGAGAGCAACAATTCCGGGGGCCAACACATACTGACTGCCCTTCTCTTCCGATCTTACCCAACCATGCCCGTCATCAACCCTCTGTCCACACTCCAACCTCCATGCAACACGCGCACCTGGCTGAGCACCCCGCACCCACACCTCCCTATCATCGCAACCGCCTGCTCGGACAAAACCGCGCGCATCTACTCCCTACAGAATTTCCAGCAACAGTCCACCATCTCCGGCGGCCACAAGCGCTCCATCCGCAGCTGCGCGTGGAAGCCTAACAGCGTCGGCGAAAGTGTACTCGCGACCGGGAGTTTCGACGCAAGCGCAGGGATTTGGAGACGCTGGGAGGAGGGCGGAGGAAAGGGGGGAGCACAAGCAGATGAGATTGACTTCACGAAAGGTTTGGCGGGGGGCGAGGAGGGCGAGGATGATGATGAGGACGAGGAGTGGAAGTTTGCGGTAATTCTGGATGGACACGATTCAGAGATCAAGAGTTTGGCATTCTCGATCACCAGTCCGCTGCTGGCGACTTGTAGTCGTGACAAGAGTGTTTGGATTTGGGAGGAGTTGGAGGACGATAATTTCGAGACGGTGGCAGTGCTGCAGGACCACGAGGGGGATGTCAAGTGTGTTGCCTGGCACCCAGAAGAGGAGACGTTAGCGAGTGGTAGCTACGACGATGCGATTAGGCTTTGGAGAGAGGACGTGGATGATTGGGCTTGCTGTGCGTTGCTGACAGGACATGAAGGGACGGTGTGGTGGGTCCAGTTCGAGAGCAGCGCGGGGAAGGACCTGCTCAGCCGCGTTGAGTCGCCCACGGAGCAACAGAAAGTTTTGCTTGAAGAGCGTGACAAGGCAGGGTCGCGTCTGATCTCCTGCTCTGAGGACCAGTCGATACGTGTGTGGAGACGGATACCGAAGGACAATCCTGCGCCAACGGGACAGGGAAGCATGCCGAGCATCTGGAAGAACAGCAACTTCGAGGAGACTTGGGTAGAGGAAGTTCGGTTGCCGGCGGTGCATGAGCGTCCGATCTACGCTGTCAGTTGGAGTTCAGCAACTGGGCGAGTGGCCAGCACAGGCAGCGACGGGAAAGTCGTAGTTTACGAAGAGCGCTGGGCCAGTGCAAAGCCCGAAGGCGACGACACGATCATGAAGGACGCAACGTCTGCAACCAATGGCGAGCCTACAACAAACGGCCAGTCTAAGTCCGGACAAACCACCGGGCTGACTGAATGGGTCGTCCTGGCCGAGTACGAGAACGCTCATGACGTATTCGAGATCAACCACGTTTGCTGGGCGCCCCGAGCAGACAAGGGGAAACGAGACGAGAACGAGGAAGTTTTGATATCTACGGGTGACGATGGCGAGGTCAAAGTGTGGACTATCGATCCATAGACCTGTCGGCCAGCTGAAAGATCTTTTACATCGACATAGATGCATAGATCTTCAGGGATAAGTGTCTCTGTTCTCTAACAATGCTTTTCTGAAACCGACGCCACATAGCTGTCTTTCCTACCCGGACATCGCCTTTCCCAACTCCTCGCTCCGCGCCACTGCAGCTCTGACGGCCTGGTCCACTACTTTGTCGAAATTGGATGCTTCGTAGCTCTGTATCGCCGCATGAGTCGTGCCATTCAGGCTTGTGACGTTGCGACGAAGCTGCGATGGACTGTCTGGTGAGGACACGAGCATTTTACCAGCGCCTAGACAAGTTTGCGTAGCCAGGCGAGTTGCCTGCTCCGCGTCCATACCCTGCTCGATCGCGCTGGCCACAAGATGCTCGACCATCATGAAGAAGTAAGCAGGTCCAGAGCCTGCACCAACCCATCAGCTTCTTACACTCGTGAATATCGAGAGTTGATTTCGGTTGTAACCTACCCGAAATGCCTGTAACAACATCCAATAGCTTCTCCTCCGTCACCCACTCGGACGCCGGACTCACACTCGCCATAAGCGCCGAAGTTAACTCCCTCTCCTCCTTTGACACATCCTCCTCCGCATACAGCCCCGAAGCGCCCTCTCCAACCAACGCCGGCGTATTGGGCATCACTCGCACAACATGCGGCTTACTCCCCCCAGCCTCAAACCACTCCTTCAACTGCTTCAGCAAAATCCCCGCCGCGATCGAAATTACTACCGGCTTCCTTTGCCCCAAACTGCCGCCCAGCTGCTGGCACACATTCTTCGCTACCTGCGGCTTGACGGCCAGGATGATCACGTCTGCCCCACCGAGAAACTCGGTGTTGGATTCGCTGGTGCGGACGCCTTGGGGTTCGAATTTCTTGCGGCCTTCGAGCATGGGCTCCGAGACGGAGAGGTTGTCTGTTGGGATGCCGCGCGCGAGGAGACCGCCGATGATGGCGCCAGCCATGTTGCCGCCGCCGACGAAGGTGATTTTTGCATCCTTGAGGGAGGAAGTCATGGTTTGATGCTGCTGTTGCTGTGATGAGACTTTGAACTTGGTCGAATTTTTGAGGAATATCCTGGGATGATGGCAGGCGGATGTCGTGTCGTTCCTATCGTCTTCTTGATGTGGTTACTCGAGGCTATAGATTGACTGATTGATCTGGGCAACAAGTGGGACGGTGGGGTTGAAACCGACGTCGGAGCCAGATTCGAATTATGTAAGCACAATGCCAGCAACGACAGCATGAGGTCGACAAGTGTGCAAGATGATTGGCGCGGCATGATTCTTACATGGGTTTTATTCCTGTATGTGGTTTACATGACCAGCGACCAAGGCCCTGAAAATGAGGAGCCGCCTTCAGATGGGAGAGCGATGGGGAATCAGAACTACACAACCGCCACTTGTTCAAACGTCGAGAGCAAAGAATTACAATCAACCACACAAGCTCGAACGTACAGGCAACAGGCTCAAACCCTCATGAACCATCCCAACAGAATCACCAAACCCTAGTATCCAACCCTCCCCGGCATCGTAGTTTCGGTGAATGCAAACAGCTCATCAACAAACGTACCCTGCGGCACCGACGTACGCACATCAACACTTATGCCCATATTGAGAGCAGCAGTGTCGTCACGCCTGGCATCCGATTCACACACCGTCTCAGTATTGACCAGAATGCCGCCACAGGCCCGCTTGTTGCGCTCAGCGCCGGCCTGCGTGTCCGGCTCCTGCACGGACGCGAGGCTGCCACGGTGCGGCGGCTTGTCCACGAGCTCGTAGCTGTCGAAGGAGGCATCGTTGGGGCGGTCGCACTCAGGACTGGGGCACGAGTGGTTCATGCCTGCGGTGTGCGTGCTGAGTTTGTCGAGAATGGGGATGGTGATTCTGCGGTTGCGGTGTTTGCGGTGTTTGGGTGTCTTGCGGGAGAAGAGGGGGCCGAACTCCTGATGGATGTCACGTTGAAGGACGAGGTTGTTGGGCGAGCCGGCGTGACATTGTTGCCGGATACTGTAGAAGGAGAGGGGAACGCGAGTGATGTTGTGCCGGCTTCGGCGGGGATGCGCACGTCGGCGCAGTAGACGAAGGCGAACAGGTTGGTGATGGGGGAGCCGGCGACGAAGGGTTGCGAGTAATGTGCTTGGACAGCTCGTGAAAGGAAGCGGGTGTGTTGAAACCAGGACACGGGAAGCTGGCGGGCGAGCTTCATTACCGCTGCCAGCAGGACCTGCGCAAACTCTTGCTCATGGTCGGTGCGGTCTTTCTCGTGACGCTGAGGACATTCCAGGAATGAGATGCAGTTAGCGGACGTCCTGTCATGCATCTGCTGCAAGAACCTTAGATGCCATGAGCGCGGTCCATGGGGTAGCAGCTGCACGCCCGGCAAGGGATTCTGATCGTGCTTCTAAACGGCAACGTCGAAGCCTTTGCTGTTCGGCTTTGCGACCGTCACAAAGCAGGTCATCCACATCCCCAGGCTTGTGTCTAGAAGTGAGGTTGGTGACATACCGGTGCAGATCAGAGAGGTGCTACTCGAGTGCGCCTAATGGTATCTGCATGGCTGTAGCAATGGTCCGGCCGACCTTTTGTACACCTGCAAACTTGAAGCCGGCGTTGAGCATGCTGCTGCATTCTGTAGCGCTCAGCTGGCGAGTCAAGAACAATTCTTGACCTTTGCCGAAGATATTCAGCTTGTGTCCTGGCTCAAGATCATCCGCCATGCGTTCAACAGATATCGTGCTGCGCCTGCCAACATTGTCCTCAGGACTCAACGTTCCCGTCTCAATAATGTTGTCGTATAGAACGCCCAATCTGAAAACCGGAATATGCATGGACGAGGCCAAAGAGGCGGCTGCAGTGCAAAAGAGCTCGCGGAAGATGATCGAGTAGTCGCTGTAAGTCTCAGGATCGTAGGAGACGCTGGAAGAAGAACTGCTGGTAGGTCTCGAATCCTCTTCGTGGCACTCCAGGTGAGCGTGGAGGTGGGCTCTCGTCTTTGGAATCAGCTTGACAATGCCGCTCCAGTGGCGCGTGACGCGGAAGATCCACTGGAACACCGGATGCGCCGTGTCGAATTCTTCATTAAAGGTGCGATGATGGTACTTCTCGGTAATCTCGCGAGATGGAAGCACGCCCTCTGTCGTCACAATCAGGCGTCCCTCCGGGTCGAACATCACGCAGGCAAGCATGAACTTCTGTGAACGATCCTTCAGGACTCTAGCCTGCCTTCGATAGTAAATAAGGACACAGGAGACAATGATTGCCGCGGTTCTGCACAAGATACCAGCTATTGTGACTTGAATATCTCTTGAGCGGACCGCATCTGGATCGTTGTACTCTTCCAGTCGATAAATGCAGTTGGGAGAAGCTGTGAAGTGCATGGCAGAGATGCCTCCCGCAAGGCAGATAGCGCAGGCTGACCTCTTCCACCACCGGCTGACCCACTTCTTGCGCCAGGTGTAGAAGCACAAGGACGACCAGGCAATCTCCGGTAGCAATGATGATAGAAGCAGCCAAGAACCGCGGCACGTAGCGCAGCGAATAGTTCGACATGCCAAAGTTGCCAATGTAGTGCATGCCGACAATGGAGAGACCCGCTATGGTGCCGATGCACGTCAAAAATGCTCCTTGCAGTGGTCGGGATCGGGATGGGAACTCTGTCGCCGTGAACGCAATTGCCAGGCCCATGATTGGCAGGAATGCTGACAGCACCGTGTAGCCAGGATCATAGACCCGCTGGATTCGAGGAGTGTTGTCCCCCAGAATGATGGCCCGGCTGCCGATGAAGTGCATGCACCAAATCCCAATAGCTCCCTTCGAGGTCGCGCAGGCAAGAGACTCAAAACTGGATCGGTCAGCCGCGGGAATTATGGCGACATACGGTGGCATCAACTCACCAGGCGCGAAGGCTGTTCCGTCCCGTCCCTCGGCGATGTAGCATCTCCACAGTGAGAAGGGAGCCGCAAAGGCTGGCGAAGTACGACGCGGCCACTGTTAGTGGGTTAAAAGTGCTGGTGACGATCGCACCAGGCAGGGAGAGCGCATCGTGGGCAGACATGCTGATTCAAGGATCGCGAAGCGACGAGATGAGATGCAATCGCGGAACAACGATCTACACGTCAGCGTATTGACCTAGTAAGGCAGTTTATCAGTCTGTCTGTGTGTCTAAGCAGATCGAGCAATGGCGCAAAGACTACGAAAGTGGTCAGTAGGGGGCTGGCAATGCCAACGACAGTATCGAACTGCAGCCAAGTCTTAAAGCCAGAAGCTGGAGAGAGAGGAGAGAGACTCAAAGTACTGCATACGGGGCGAACAGCAAGAAACACTGTGCGTGGTATGTGATCCCCGAGACCGTAGAAACCGTCCACTAACCTCGAGATGTTGTTGCGACGCTTCAATCGTTCCTCGACACCAATATTATCGAAAGCTGCAAAGTGCAAAAACTCGAGCGCGCGCAAAGGTACGCCGGTGTGGTCCAAGAGAATCTTTCGCCCATGGCTCATTCGGATGCTCGAGAAAGCACGTCGGGCCTGACTCGGAAGCTCATGGATGATCTGGCCAACAAAAGATGTTGAATTTCAGAGCACAGTTCAAGTGAAAGAAAAGACTGCACACCGCAAATCCAACGACGTAGATTGAATCCAAATTACTGGTAGGATGTGATGCTGATTGTTCTGGGCAAGGGATCAGGTACTCGAAGTGCCACACGAGAGTGGCCTGTCGAGCTCGCATTCGCAGGGGGTGTTTCTTCAAATCCTAGGGCACGGCGCCGGGCTGCCGCATATTCGTACCTTACCGAAGGGTGCTGATGATTGATGCAAGGGATCTACCGGCAGCCATGTGCGTTGATGCTAGTAAGCGCCGTCGGCACCACCTTCCTCTCAACGGGATGATATCGACGGTAAGCAACAGTAGTCTCATGTTGCTGCAGATCCGGCTTCAAGGACATGAGGATGAGAATCAACACGGCAGAGGTCACGGGACACCGCTTTCACAGTTTTGAAATTTGTGTGATTGTCGAGTCGACGGCTCGCCCCCTCGGCCGCATCTCATCAATTCATCGGGTCAGCGTCCAAGCCTGGTCACGGTCGTGAAGCAACATAAGTGCAAGTCTCTTGCGCGCCTCCCGCGATTCGACAGCCGTTCTCGAGCCACAGGCGGAGCGACCAATCGCTATCACCCGAACGGGTACATCCAGCAGACATGCGGGAAAAGAGTGTCGCTCTCCGTTTGGATCTGGCCAGTGAGTAGGAGCGCTTTCCGCTTGATGCGAGGGGCCTCACTTGCGGATTCATCCAGCGTCTCGGTATCGAAACAGGTACACATTCCCGGCTTGTGCGACGCAAGATGCTTGACGTTCCCGGGATGGTGGTCCTCCGTCGCTGCGGGCGAGATTCTAGGAATGCCAGGGTTGCCTTCGGAGGTGTGCTTCAGGCTGCGGGAGATGTGTATAAAATGTCGTGACATCTTGGCCATGTTTTCGAAGACACGAAGTTGAGCATATGGACGTGCTCGCGACGGGATCATCCTCCTTGACATGCATCGCCGTTCAGAGTGCGATGACTTGCCGAGCAGCTCGGCTGCACGAGTCGATGAGCAGTCCGAGGCACAGCGACAAGATCTTGAGATCGCTTGGCTCGATTAAGCATGACCTGCATCAAAACCTGGTGGCGGGGGAATCTTTGGGTGAGTCAGTCACGACTTGATATTTTTGCCCATGAATGCAACATTGGAATGTGCATTTCGCATTTCGTGACAACCACGTGCTTGCCAAATGCACGTAATATGCCCTGCTTGAACCCACTCGTCACAAGAGACTGGCAGCGTTGTACATCTCTAGCAATGCTCACGAATTGCTCGACGACGTTGGAGCGCGCTTTCGCAGGATTCAGGCCACACTCGCTCCGTTCGAACGACGCAAACGCTCTGAGGTGCCCCCAGCCTAGGCCCGCCAAACATCCCTTGCTCGTACGCGCCTCGCAGCAGATTGTTCTCACTCTGCGACGCCGCGCCACCATGGACACACGCCTCGTCTTCGTCTTTCCCTTCACTCTGTGACGCGCTCCTTCGCCCCCGCGTCCGCCTCGCCGACCTTGAGACTCTCCAGCACCCCTCTCGCTCGCCTACGGGCGTCAAGATACATCATGAATTCGGAGTATGATCGCGGCATGACCCGGATGTCCTTGTCTACAGTAAACGTGTAGTTGAACTGTCCGGTCGGCTTTGTCTCTCCATGCTCGACATCGCGCACTTTACTATCCACTCGCACCTGAACTCTCGTCTGACCATGCGTCCCGGAGGGTAGGTCGCCGCCAGATTCGCCCCGCACGAGGGGCGGGTCGGTGAACACGACCGTGGCCGTGAGGTATAGCACACTGCCAACGGGCACGGGGTTCTGAAAGGTGGAAGGGTCGAGCGAGACGAATGTCGGTCTGCAATGGGCAATGCTGGCTGCGCAAGTGAATGCCAGCTCGAAAGTCTGGCGGAGCAGAAACCCACCGAACACCATGAAGTGATGGCGATTGCGATATTGAGGCTGCATGATGCTGGCAGTGGTGAGTCTGGTAGTGTCCATGAAATGCACGTTATCCGGCTTGCGCAGAGGATCGTTCGGGTCGTGATACTGCATTTGTCGCTGCCATATGGAATGGACTAGGTCGCTCTCTTCGTCATCCGGAGTCTGCTTGAGCAATGACTTTTTCGAAAGCTCCTTGCGGTGCTTGCTGTTCTTCTCGCCCTGTGCGTACAGCCTTTTCTCTTCTTCCGTATCCGTCCGAACAGCGTTGATAGCCACCGGCTTCTTCGTGCCCGGGTCCAGCGAAACCATTGTGCAAGTGCATGTTATCATGACATCCTCCGGTTTCACCTTCTCGCCCTCTTTGGGTGCTTTGGCGACCCGGAGACTGATTTCCATGCTACTTCTGCCCGTTGCGTACGTGACCATGCCGCTCAGCTCGAGATCGCAGATTTCGGTGAGTCGGTGATTGATCGTGATACGGTCGAAGGCAGCAGTAACGGTAGTGACATCGTCGCCGGTATGGCGATATGCAATGACTCCGGACAGGGCGTCCAGGTCCATGAAAATGGTACCGAGGCGGATATGACCAGAGGAATTGAGGTATGTATCAAGGAGCCATGGGTCTCGAGCAAGAGGAAGGACCTACCTTTCAATATCAGTCATGGAGCTGATGAGGGTCTGACTGAAAGATGCCACTTGTGACGCACCACCGAATGGTAGCTATCCTTCATCTTCTTCGGCATCAAGTCTCGGTCCTTTGGTGTCTGAGGGACGCCAGACACTGCACCAGGAACACCGCCTTCTGTTTGCTGCTTTCGCAGGGCTTCTATCCATGGCACCGAAATTCTCTGGTCTGTCAATTCCTTGAAGACACCGTCCGTGGGCCGACATTGCGTCGTCGTGAAGCTTCGCCTGGTCGTCTGCTGTGTCTGTCTTCCCGGCCTCAAGACGCGTCCCACCTGGCGCACACAGCGCGTGATCGGGATATCGAAAGCCATTTGTGTTGAAACAACTAACAAGTCCCAGCAAATGCAGCTGAAGATGGGTTTGAAACGCGTCTTGACCTTCGAGTAGGATATAGGTACCGTAGGTGCAGAAAATCAACAACACCTTAGGCTGGCGGAGCTCAACAGCAATGGAGTTCAGAAGCAGGCGCAAGGCCCCACCGCAGACCAAACCCCTTCGGCTACTCCCGACGGTACATCGCCACTGCATCGACCTCACTTCCTTCGCCTCCAACCATTAAAATGCCGACCGCAGAAATTTGGCTGGGCCAGGCTCTTCTCAAGTCGATCACATCACCTCTTCAACTGCACCTCGAAAGCCGTGCCCAGATTGCGGGTTCAGATCGGCAAGACCTGGCTTCTCTCCGCGGAAAACTCATCTCAAGCAGGCTCCTATCCCAGCACGACATACGGCCTTGGGTGTACCGAGGCTGTAATTTCCGTCTTGTGATCGACCTAGACCTTGAGTTCGCGTCGCTCAGTGCGCCTGCGGACGTCTTGGTGGAGTCTCTGGCCTCTCGTCTCAAAACCGCTGAAGTAGCATCCCCTTCCCATAGAGCGGTCAAAACGCCCTGCTAATCGACTTCTCTAGCTCTGGACCCAGCTGAACCTGACACCTGTATCCGTCGAGCACTCTTTCACCGTACAAAGTTCTCAAAATGAAATTTCAGTATCCCTCGCGCCTTCAGACGCAGACTCAGGCCAGCCCAAGCGCCGACTCCACAAGCTCAACGCCAATGTGCCGGCCCATGACGTGCAGCCACCTTCTGGTGTCGAGAGCGTGGCACTCAACACTGTCAGGCTGTCGATGCGTATTGACGAGCGTAAGTCGATGAAGCGGCGACGGGCTCAGACGGCTGCGAGTGTTGGTATCCAACATACCGACGACTCTGTCGTGCCTTCGTCGCCACCGTTCGAGGGTCTTGATACCGGAAGCTTAGATGTAGCAAGCTTCAGCCAAGACTCTGGCATCGGCACTCACGTTCCCACATCGTCTTTGGACGGGATGCTCGAGTTCGAAGAACATCAACCCCCTCCCACCAACACCGAAATGCTCCTCGACTCCTTTCCCGAG